>JANHFT010001708.1:112858-131150 GCA_032467955.1 Pseudoxenodon macrops
TATCTATCTATCTATCTATCTATCTATCTATCTATCTATCTATCTATCTATCTATCTATCTATCATCATCATCATCTGCAGCATTGTTATATTATATGGATTTTCTCTAGACCATTGCAGAAATTCAGGGCCTAATTATGTTTGAAATAGATAATGGGAGACCTATTCTGAAAAGAATAAAGCTTCATGAGAACATTCTATGAGGGGATGTGTTCCTTTGTCTTTGAACACGTTTTTATACCTTGTTAAAACCAGGGTGCCAAAGTATTGTGTTCTCAATGATAACTTCTTTTCCTTTTGGAGCATTGGGGTGTAACTTTCCAACTTTAACTCTCTGAAAGGATCTGTTTGGGAAAGTGATCATGTTGATGATGTCAAAGTCACCTTGACCTTCCCTTTTGTCTTTAAAGAAGATCCTTTCTCCAGCTGAGTTGTTAAAAGAAATCCCTTGAAGGAATTTATGGAGCTATTTGAAGGAGGATAGGAAAAAGGGACTCAGAAAGAAAACAATGCATCATGGATTAAAAAATAAATAAAGTTTCCCTTCCCAGGAAACCAAACAACATTTCTTGGTTTGAAATAGAGAAGAAAGAAATGTCCACCCGCAAATAATGATTAATAATTGAGATATGGAACTCACATTTGTTTTATTAATTAATTATGACAAGTACTTTAAAGCACCAAGCTCAGCATTTCTCCTGGTACCTTATCATAAATCTGAAAACCAACATCACTTGATAGAAATAACACATCTCTACTATCAAAGAGACTATGATAAGCCCTAGGGTAGGATGAGAAGCAATTGATGGAAACTAACCAAGGAGAGAAGCAATTTAGAACTAAGGATAAATTTCCTGACAGTTAGAACTGTCAATGGAACAAGTTACCTTCAGAAGTTGTGAATGCTCCAACACTGGAAGTTTTTAAGAAGATGTTGGATAAACATTTGTCTGAAGTGGTGTAGGGTTTCCTGCCTAGGCAGGGAGTTTGACTAGAAGATCTCCAAGGTCCCTTCCAACTCTGTTATTCTATATGAGTATGTGTATATGTATATATGTGTATTTCCTTCCAGAAGCTTGACCCCATACTTGGTAGCCAAATTACAAAAAAATTTCAAGGACATGGCACAATAAGATTTGTAGCTTTTACCATAGATACAAAAATAAGTCATATCTGCAGAGAAGAACAGAATTGAATTCCATATACATATAGTCCTCAACTTACAACAGTTCATTTAGTGACCATTCAAACTTACAGCGGCACCGGAAAAAAGTGTCTTATGACCGTTTTTCACATATATGACTGTTGCAACATCCCCATGGTCATGTGATTTACATTCGGATACTTGACAACTAGTTCATATTTATGATGGTTGTTGTGTCCCGGGGTCATGTGATCATCATTTGGGATCTTATGACAAACAAAGTCAATGGGGAAGCCAGATTCACTTAACAACCATGTTACTAGTTTAACAACTGCAGTGATTCACTTAGCAAACGTGGCAAGAAAAGTTGTAGAATGGGGCAAAACTCCCTTAACAAATTTCTTACTTAGCAACATAAATCCTGGGCTCAATTGTGATCGTAAGTTGAGGATTACCTGTGCATGTGCATGACCCAAGGTTTCAGCCCTAGGCATTTTCTCCTACATTTTAAACTTCAAGTTAGGATTTTTAGGCCATTTAGTTCCCAGCTTTAAAAACTGACACCTGTATTTTCTCTTACCTTAATTCCTTATCCCATCTTTAGCTTTAAAACAACAATAGCAGATCAGCGTAATCTCAGTAATCATATAACCTTGTTAGTAGTGTCTTCTTGTCTTTGGGAGGGTGTCTTTTTTATTTTTTTATTTATTAAATTTATAATTTAATAAATAATTTATAATCTTTTAAGAAGACAACAGTTGCTTAGAGTTCTTGGTCCTCTTCCTTTCAGACTGGACTTATCTATACAAGCCTCAGTAGGAATAGGTGCCTCCTTGCCAGGCAGGGTAAAGACAGTGATAATGTACTTCTGAAAAAAAAGCCGTTTTAAATTTTAGCAGTTTTACTATAAGTGGGGCCATTCAACAAAAGTGGCTTTTGTTAAATATTGCTGCCACTTCATTCCATCCCTCGCAAGGTTTCCCCTTCGACACACTGTTGGGTCAACAATCTTCGCCCTTTGAACATTTCACCCTGTTTGGGAGGGACATTCTTACATTCTGAGAATGTGTAAAGCATGTAGCTAAACTCTGCTACATTAACATGTTGGTTAGTTGTGTGAGTGGGGATTCAGTTTTTTTGAGAGGAAAATTAAAAAGTAGCTTCTGGGTATAAAGAAGGAAGGAAGGAATCCAGACAATACATTATTTTAGGAAAATGTTTTTCCTTTTGCTCTAACTACTCAGTTCTATACTTTCCTCCTCCTGGATTGTCGTTTTGTTTGTTTCAGACACTAAGTATGTTATGCTACTCAGTTACGATGAAGTTGCTTTTCATCATTACTTTATGGCTGAATTTACCATCTTTTCTTGAGATCAAGTTCATTAAAAGAAAACTTCCACCCATAGGTCAAGTCAAATTGCAGGTAGTCCTCGACGTATCGACAATCATTTGTTTAGTGACCATTCAAGGTTACAGTGGCACTGAAAAAAAGTGAAATATGACACTTTTTCACACTTATGACCATTGCAGTATTCCCATGGTCACGTGATCAAAATTTGGCTGTTTGGCAACTGGCTCATATTTATGATGGTTGCAGGGTCCTGGGATCATGTGATTCCCTTTTGCGACCTTCTGACAAGCAAAGTCAACGTGGAAGCCAGATTCACTTAACAATTAACTTAATAACTGCAGTGATTCACTTAACAATTGTGGCAAGAAAGATCATAAAATGGGCCAGGGGTGGCATTGAAATTTTTTAGCAATTGGTTCTCTGTCTGGTTGCTGGGTGGGCATGGTCATGGGGGCGTGGCCTAGTCGTCTTCCTGCACCATGGCCAGGTGTGTGTGTGTGTTTTCACCTACTCCAGACTCTGGAAGTTTTCCTCAAGCCTTTGAGAGGTTGAAAAGACCTCCGAAGACTGTCCAGAGGCCGGAAACGGGCCAATTTCTGGACTTCCAGTACTTCTGATAGACCTGTTTTTCGCCCTCCCAGAGCCTCCATGCGGGCCCTGAACTTACCTGGCATCCAAACGGGCTGTGTGGAGACTCCTGGGAGGGGAGGAGTGGGTGGGGTCAGATAGTCCTTGCAACGATCAGTTCGGTAAACCAGATTAAAATTAACATCTGGTTCGCACAAACCACTCTGAACTGAACCAGACTGAATCCCAACCCTGGAAAACCCATTTAATAACTGTCTCACAAGCATAACTTTTGGGTTCACAAAATGGTCAAGGACTACCTAAAGATGAATCTTGGGTAGATGGCCAAATAACTGTAACTTTTATGAAGCACTCCCTATAGACGTCTATGGGATCCTCATCCTTTTTTGTGTATTTTTTAAAATTCTACTTCATTATTGTAGCATAAAAATAAATGTTTTTTTTTAAAAGTGGGACTTACAACTGGAATGAGACAATCAAGCCCAAATATGTTTTAAACTTGCCTTTTATTTTTTATTTATTTTTATTATTTCAGATGTTCATGTCTGCGAGCATCAGTTGCCCTGCAAAAATGGAGCTGAGTGTGTGTATGATCGTGATGGAGAATATTCCTGTCTGTGCCTTGAAGGATTCCATGGAAAGGACTGTGAGCTGAAGACAGGGCCGTGTGAGAAAGCAGGGTGAGTAAAAAAATATGGTGATAGCAAAAGATAATCTGAGATCAGAGTTCCTCTGCTTTGGTCACAATAAATTTTACATTTTAAAGAAAATGTCGCATAAATGAAAACAAGTGTATTGTAACCTTTGGGCAAAGATCGGCTAAAGTTTTACTTTTACAAAGAGGAAATTGGAACGTTCAACTTTGTAATGGACCTTATGGGGTTGTGTTAATCTAATAAAAGAAAGTATGATGGGTCTTAATTTTCCCCTGATTTTGTCCTTTCAGATTTCCATGCAAAAATGGTGCATTGTGCCACGATAATAATGGCTTTGCTTCCAATTACACCTGCAAGTGCCTGGCTGGATTCACTGGTGCACATTGCGAGATTGATGTCGATGACTGCCTCATGCGTCCCTGTGCCAATGGCGCCACCTGCCTCGATGGCATTAATCGCTTCTCCTGTCAGTGCCAGGTTGGTTTTGAAGGACGTTTCTGCACCATCAACATTGATGATTGTGCCAGCCAACCATGCAGGAATGGGGCTAAGTGTTATGATCGCATCAACGATTTTGATTGCTTGTGTCCCGAGGGCTTTGCTGGGAAAACATGTGAGCTCCTAGCTCCAGAGGCAACCTGGATCACTGAGTCTCAGCCTGATTCCAAGGACCACAACAGGGCTCTGGGAAGCACAACCAGCGGTTACCTTTGGATGACCCAGTCTGAGCCAGCCAAGGTTATAGTTACTGGAAAGCGGATCACTAACTACAGTGAGAAATCAAATGATGGTGGGCTGTTAATCTCTGTGAAAGAGGTGGTAACTCAGCAAGACTCTGGACTGAGTCAGTCACAGCTCATTTTAGTGCTTGTATTTGGGGGGATCACTATTGTGTTGGTCATAGTTACAGTGTTGCTGCTGCTGAAGAATTGGCAGAAGGGGCGCCAGAGAAGTCAGAGCCCCTCCCAAACTGCAAGGAAGCTTCAGGACCAAGAATGTCAAGTGGGAATGTTAAGTACAATCTTGATAGAACCCAGGAAAACAACGGAGCTGTAAGGAGCCAGAATCGGGGCCTGGTTGATCTAGAAACGCCCACTGGCGACTCGGAGAATCCTTCCAGCTGTGTCTGGGGTCAGTTCTGGCTGCTTATCTCCAAAGCGTTGAGGGCTCTGATGGAACTGAAGGCTGTGAATTGGCATGAAGGAAAGTGTCCACAAGGCAGTAAATCCTGCTTTGAAAAAAGAATTCTTGAATGTGTGCAGTAAATCTATTGGCATGTTGATTTCAACTCATCAAAGCAGCCAAGAAAACACCTGGCTAGGATAACCCTCCTTTTGAAAACAGCAAGTGGATCAGAAGGTTGTTATCCAACGTACATTCTACATTGTATAATGGCATCCAAGGTGCCGGGAGAGTTTGTAGGAGCTGAAACTTCGTTAGGCCTTCAGGCATCTGAAAACTCTTGGTTAGAGTCTTTGCAGATTTCAAATGGCCTATTTACTTCTGAGAGTTTAGAAGCTGCTACAGATATGCACTGACTCTAGAATTCTGGTCCAAACAATATTGAATTTTTCTACCATTTTCTACCATTTCTGCCATTATGTGTTTCCAATGACATTATCTTCCCAAGGGCCTCATAATGCCATGAGACAGTTTGCTGACAATTTTTATTACTTCTCCCTTCTCTTCTTTTCTTTTTTGTTTGTTTGTTTAGTTGCAAGTGAAAGACAGATTCTGTATTATACCAAATCATCTCAGGAGGTTTGCTAATACTTTAATTTTATATCTTGTTCATTCACCAATCCAGCAACACATTTCCTCAGCTACGGTGTCAAATGGGAGCAGAAACAAAGCACTGCCCATTCTTTGCCTTGGATATCTGATTTGAGCCTTCACACTTGCCAGAAAGATGAGATGGATGTCTATGAAATTGGAAGTAGAGCTCTGTTCTAGTTCCAATTGCAAGGAGCAAGTTCTTGAGAGAAAGAACTTAGGAGTCACGTCAAAACAATTATATTGTTGGAGGATTCCACATAGTGTGCATGTATGTGGGAGAGAGAAAAAGAGGTACATGCTATAAATTTGTAGAGAAGGATGCCTCAAGTTCTATGTTGGATTCTATCAAAAAAGAGGTGGTAGAACTGCCCGAAATTTTGAAACAGACATTTTAGGGTTCCAGATACAAAACCCAGTTTTCAGAATGGTGGTTTTTGTGCTGAGTTTTGCCTGTTTTCAGCAACAGGTGTTCCTCTCCCATCTGCTGTTCCTTTTCTAAGGGAACATTGAAGTTGTCTTACAGCAAGTCACTTCACTGGTACATTTAGCTCAGAAGCTGCCATATTGATTGTCCATACTTCCCCAGGAATTTAGGTAGGAGAATATCCAATCCTTACCTGGCAATGGCAGGATTTAAAAAGTATACAGTCAATTACTTTACCTTCTCTATATGATAGTGAATGTAATGATGCAGTTAGACAGAAAATATTGCATAATGCTCTTTGGGTTGAGTGATAAAATCTGTTCCATTCAGTAGTACTTTCTATATCCCATCAAGATAAAATGCTGAGCTTGTAGAATGTTCATGTTGACCTTGTCTGCTCAGGTCCCTCATCTCACACCAGAAATATGTCAACACTTTAGGATTGTGGCTAAGTTCCTAGGTTGTGTACATGGAAATACCTAAGTTAAGTAAACAACAAAACAAAACTTGAAGGAAATATTTTTGTAATACGCAATTGATAAATATGTATTACTGCTCAGCTCCCCTCATCTCACACCAGAAATATATGTCAACACTTTAAAATTGTGGCTAAGCTCCTAGGTTGTGTACATGGAAATACCTAAGTTAAGCAAAAAAAACAAAAAACCGAAGGAAATATTATTTTTGTAATACACAATTGATAAATATGTAACTTTATAAAATAAATACAGTAAGTAAAATACCAGCAACCAGTGCCTTCCTGCCCTCTCCACAAATTATTAGATTTCATCATCACAGTTCTGTCACATTTAACAAAACATCTTTTTTCTTGCTGAGGAGTGTCTGGAAAGAATGAAGTAATAATAATGTTTCTCCAAGTATTGATACTCTTAGTGTTACTTTTCATCTTTTTAGGGATGGCAATTTTGATGTAGGCAGTGATCCATATGGCTAGTAATCGGTGGCATATGGAACAAGCTGCAGGCAAACGACGTGTAGTGGCATCACACAACTGCTGCTATTAGATACTTGCATTCTAATGTTTGACACAAATACATACATGACGTGATGACATGTATTTGTCTCCCTTTACATGATGTGTGTGTCAATATAATTGCACAAGTGCTGTAATTAATGTACTTAGGCCAGACACTGGCACACAAGTACACAAAGACATTGTGTGATAATGTTACTGCACATGTCATTTTGATATGATCATGGCGTACTGGTGAAATCAATAGCAATATACATGCCCATATGCTTACTAATTAAAAGGGATAAATATATTGGCAGATAAGGTTGTTGGAAACTTACATATATAAAAAGGGCAAAGGATATCAGTCGGGGGATATTCTGAAATAAGATTTAAAAAATACAAGTGATGCAATATTTTTATTAGGATCAACCAAAATTTACAAGATAACAGCTTTTGGCTTGATTTATTCCATGCACTATAATACAATATTCATTGTTTCATATCTGCATTTTGTATTTAATTTCTGAATTACCATGACTTATAAACCACAATTTACATTGTACAGCTTTGAGCCTTTATGAAAGCAGCAATTACCGGTACATTGCTTGGAGCAATGTATGGACCAAGCCCTTGATTGATGCAGAAGTATATTGGATTAGATGGTACAAAAATCAGGAAAATATGCTGCAGTTGTCCAAAAAAACAACAACATAGGTTGCATTAACCGAGGGATAGAATCAAGATCATGTGAAGTGTTAGTATCACATGCCGTGGTAAGACCACATTTGCAAATTGTATTCAGTTTTGGTCACCATGTTATAAAAAAGATGTTGAGACTCTAGAAAAAGTGCAGAGAAGAGCAACAAAGATGATTAGACAACTGGAGGCTAAAACATACGAGGAAAAGTTGCAGAAATTGAGTATTCTTATTTTATTTATTGGTTTAATGAAAAAAGGACTAAAGGGCGACATCATAGCAGTATTCCAAAATCTAAGGGGATGACACAAAGAAGAGGGCATCTACTTATTTTCCAAGCACCAGAAGGCAGGCAAGAAGCAATGGATGGAAACTAATCAAGGAGAGAAGCTACCTAGAACTTCTTGACAAATTTCCTGACAGAACAGTTTATCGTGGAACGATTTGCCTCCAGAAGTTGTGGGTGTTCCAACACTGGAGGTTTTTAAGAAGAGATTGGACAACCATTTGCCTGAAATGGTAAGAGTTTTTTGCTTGAGAGCAGGAGGTTGGACTAGAAGATCTCCAAGGTCCCTTCCAACTCTTGATTCTCTTTATTAAACTGTTATTCTGCTAAATAAAGGGGGAAATTGAAGGACAGAAATCATGTCAGAAGTTATTGTATGTAAAAAACTTTTTTTTATTCCAAGCCTCTAGACAGAATCATAAACTGAAGTAATTGGTGGCAGAATCAGGTGCAATTGAGCCCAAAGGCTCAATCAGGATACTGTAAATGTGCCTTTGAGAAACAAAATCTAGGGAGAAACATGTAATTTTCTTTTATATTTTTTATACAACAGATTAAACTTTTATACGCATATATATATATTTTAAATTATTGTAATGGTACTCTTAACTGTTTCATGAGGAAGTAGGACAAAAATGGGTGGCTTCCAAATTTATCTTGTAAAAATCATGTTTGACTAAAGGATAGAGAGTACAAAGCTGTTTCCCAATTCAGGCAAATCCAATATAGCTACTCTGAACTCAAAAGCTTTGCACATATTTTTAGAAAGAACCTCATTTGGTTATAATTTAAAAGAAAAGGATGCAATTTATACTTTCCAAATATTCTGGAGCTTAGTCTTAAAATATTAAATGTAAGTAATCCAAAATCCTGTACATCTGATAGCTTTTTTTCTTCTAAATTTAAGCCTTTTGAGTAACCAAGCCTAAACATAGTAACCAACTAAATATACAGTAGCTTAGTTAGTTTTTAGAAATGCAATTCTCTGGATTTTGCAATGCAATCCGCCCCTAGAACACGTTTATTACAAAAGCCAGTAAAATATGTGTATTTGTAAAGCTAATATACAAAACTATATTACTTTAAAACTGTGTAAGTACAAATATATACATTTGGCAAAACGTGTCCCCAGATGCATATAAATCTTAGTGAATATTTTCAATGAATCAAGTTCAATACATTCTACAAAATGAGAAATTAAAAAAAGAAAAACAGCTTGATATATTTTCAGAAGAAAAAGAAATCTGGGAGAAACCAAAATGGATAGATTTATTATCTGTATTAACTTTTGAACAGGGATTTAAGTTTCTTTCCATTTTTTCCTGTATCTTCACCTGGACTATAGACTCCATCGTCATAATATGGTATGACAGCATTGGAGTTGAATAGAGATATTTCTGTCATATGGAGGATTGCACATCTGTACTTGAAAACTTTAAACTTCATTTAAGTTTCATGAAGAAGATTCTATGAATATACAATACTCATAGCGTTTTGCTCACATATATCGAATAAACTGTGTCATGCCTAGAGAAATTGAAGTAAGCCTTTTTGGTGGAATTTTGACACATTAATTTAGTGTATTCTGATGGTATAATTAGCCAGGAGACTACAATGATAATATAGTAGTAATTTGGCTGCTGAAGAGTGCTAGTCCATTTACTTCAGTCCATTTAGTTTGCACTCACATGATTATCCAGAGTTCACCACAGGGGGAGAGCTAGCTTTGTACCAGAAAGATGAATGGCATCTTGTGGCATCATCTGGGGCCTTCTCTCACCACCGATGTCTCATTGCAGTCAGGCATTGCATGTGAATAGGTTCAGCACCAGCAGGAGTCTGACACAATTCCACACAAAATTCTGCCATGTTTCCCAGCAAAGTGGTACCTATTTATCTACTCGCATGTATAGCATGCTTTCGAACTGCTAGGTGGGCAGAAGATGAGGCAAGTGACAGGTGCTCACTCTGCCACACGGTGCTAGGACTCGAATCACCAGAGGAAAGACAGTCTCCAGCATCTTTTAGCTACTGAACCTCTGTGGTTTTGACACAAAACATACACAGAGAGATGAAAAGTTGTTTCATGTGTAACAAGTGGCTTCACAAAACTGAGAAGAGAAAGCAGCCATATGTTTATTGCTTCTGTATTATAAGTCTTGCCAGCTTGGTATATAGTGCTATCATGGTATTTCTAAAGAGCACGGTGGCTCGTGTGGTTAGGACACTGGGTTGGAGGTTAGCAAGCCTGCATTTGAGACCCAAGTGCTGCGGTGTTGTGAAGTAAGCTCCTGTCCTTCACTTCAGCTCCGGCCAGGGACATGAAAAGAGCCCCTAACTGGGCGTCCCCCGGGCAACAGTGATGTCACTGGCTAATCCTTTCAACCTGGAAGCATCTCAGTGCTTCTGACACAACTACAATGTAGTGGTATTTTTACAATCAAATGCTTTAAGGTGATACCTTTCATTAATACTGATGATAAATTTCAAAGGAGGAGCTCCTAAAAGTTCTTAGAGAAGATATAAAAGGAATAATGTGAAATAGGGATAGGGGCAGGGCAACTTTAAATGTAATTTTGTATTGTGTATTTATATACTACTAAAGATCTAAATGTGTTTAGCTGTTTGTCTATACACCCTCATATTAGACCAAATAGTGCATTGTGCATCACAACAATTTTTGAATCGGTACCTGAAAATCTTTAACTTAAAAAATGCATAAAAAATCCATCACTCCCGTGAAATTTAAATTTCCATGATATTCAGACCAGTTTTATTCACAAAATTGGGGATATTGCAGGATCCCTGTCGTGTGATTATGACTTCTGACACACCCTGCCAACTTCTCATAAATAAAATCAATGGGAAAGCCAGCAGGAAGTGAGAATTCCTGTTCTCATGCAAAAAAAACCTCATGAAATACTGTATATGGTCAATCTAAAATTTAATGTTCACTTTTGTCACATCAGACTACACTACCCTTCTCAAAGGATATCCAATGGGTCACAAGTTGCCTAGTATTTTGTCTAAATTATGAAATGCACAAAAGGCAGACAAAACTGGAATCTAGCATTTGCAATTATTCACTGAGGTGAGCAAAAAGGAGAGAAGCTGGGAGCAAGAAATGATGGGCAAATATCCCATTTACTGCTTTGACAGCTGTTTGCTTCCTCCAAAATGATGGCACACCTCAACCTAAGGAGAATGCCTCTTTTCATGTCCCCAAATTTTTTAACATAAGCATGGAATTTATCTCATCTTAGCTCCCTTCAGAGTCCGCTGGAAAATATATTATTTGTTCTGAAGTCATAAGATGGATGTTCAAGGCTGATAAAGAGGTTCCATTCTGGTGCATAGAAATAACACTAGGCACTTTCAAGGCCTTTCCTCACTGCAGAACTGGGTGTTATTAATCCATCCTACAGCTGGCAGGAAAATATGTCAATATAAACATTTGCTGTCCTAATTATCAATCCTTATTCTGGTAATACTGCCTCTGTTTCAAGTCACAGTGACTGCATGATTTAACCCGCAAGTAATGGTAAAACCAAGGGATGCGTTGGCTCAGTGGCTAAGACACTGAGCTTGTCAAACAGAAAGGTCGGCATTTTGGCGGTTCGAATCCCTAGTGCTGCATTTAGTCATTGCCAGCCACATGACCACGGAGATGTCTTCTGACAGCACTGGCTCTTTGGATTTGTAATGGAGATTATCACCGCCCCCTAGAGTCGGGAATGACAAGCACATATGTGCGAGGGGAACTTTCACCTTTTAATGGTATAACCATTTATAGTCCCTGTCCTTGAAGGGTGTCAGAAAAAGGAGGCAAATTATTGCTCTGATGTGGATGCAGCTAAAGACAACTTAAATCTCCCTCATAAACAAGGGGCAAGATGAAGGCAACATTTTCTACTTAAAAGAAAAAGTTGTGCTGAAGGTTAGATGAAAGCATACTACTTGCATACTACTTGCATACATTGGCCCATAGATGGGAAATCATTTAAATGGAATCCTTGGCATCCTTTGAGCTTGGTTGCTTTCTTGCAGATGTTTACCCAGTGAAACATCTGCAAGAAACAACCAAGCTCAGAGAGCCCTAAAAAGTCCACAGTTCAACCCTGAGCTATAAGTTTTATTGGCATTTGAGTGTGCACTGGATGATGATGAAAAGACGTATTTTTCCTTGAAGTTACAGCTTCATTATGATAGCTTTAAAACGATGTCTACATCTGGTGGGCGTTGTAAAATTTAATAAACTTAATTGGGCGGAACATACCAGATCACTAACGGTTCCTGGGACAACAATTTCATGAGACCAAATTAGGACAGACCTTTTCTCCTACTGTGCGCAAGCCAGGTCTTATATATTTGTCATTAAAAAAAAACGCCTTAATATTCCTTTCCCTAAAATGAACAGGTAGACGTTTTGATTGCTCCTCCTCTTCTGGCTGTAACTACAGCAAGCAAATCATTTGGAATCGCCCTTTTGGTAGCGCTACGACGCAGGGCAGAATCATGTACACAACATGCCTCTCCTCTTCTTAGGTTTTGATTGGGGTTCTTAACATCGACGCACAATTGATGCGTATAAAAGCAGCGGTTTGATCATTGCCGGATTGATAACTGAAAGGCAATCATCGATTCTCTTCATCGAATAACGGGACACCTACGCTTTAAACCCCACCCCTCCTCCTCCTCCTCCTCCAGCGCCGTTTTCCTACCGCTGCCTTTCAACCACGCCCCTTCCCGCCACGTGATTCTAATTCTGTCTCCGCCATTTTGTAAGGGCGAAGCAGCTGTCTAGCTTCAACGGCACATCCGGCGTTTGAGCTCGGTGCGCATGCGTCTCGGTGAAAGGGAAATGGCCCGGAGACGCTTAAACAGGAGCGAGGAGGAGGAGGAGTGAGCGGGGGAGGCCTCTGTGGATGATTAAAGCCATTAAGTCTACCCGCCATGTTTCGTCCCGAGAGCAGCCGTCCGGCCATGAGAGTTCAACGGTCCTGGGTCGGCTCCATCGACTCTTCTCGCGAGTGTGGGCCACGTTCCCGCTCGCCCTCTCCGCGGAGTCACCGCCGCCGTTACCACCACCATCGCTCCCCGCCTAGCCGTCGCTCTTCCCACCGTTCGCATCGCTCGCCTTCCCCGCGCCGTTATAGTAGGGTACGCTCGGTTGGAGCTTCCTCCTTTCATCTACCTTCCGCCTCCGGTCCTCTGTGTCTGTGATTTCGCTGTTGGCGAAGCTGGGGGGGGGGGCTTTTCCCACCCCCAGCCGTCGTTCCGTCCCTTTCTGAAAATCGTTCGCCTTCCTCTTCCCCCATTTTGTGCGAGGGCCGAACAGTCTCTGACATCCCCCCCAAGCTACATAATTACATTTGCAAATCCTTTTCTCCTCCCGACGGTATTGGAGAACCCGTTTGTCTTTTTTAAGTGGAAGGTTCTGACTTGACGGCAATGGGAAAGGAAAAGCTGCAAAGTAAACTAGACTTCTACTCTAGGCATGCTTTGCCACCTCGGACTAAGTCCTGGTTGAATTAAGTAGGAGCTTCTTCTGAGTAAGCATTAATGTATTGAAAGTTCCTTTTTACATAAAGGGATCACTGTAGGGTTTTGTTTTTGCTTTCAGTTATACACAGACATCTGAAAGGCTCAATACTTTGTAGAACTTGTGAACGAGGTTGCTTCTTTTGCAACAGATTAGTAAGCAGTTGAATGAGCTGGATGTGTAATAAGATTGAAATGTGAACCATAATACGGTTATTTAGTAATATACTGAAATAAAAAAAAACTAAGCTTTTAAAAAAAGATGCTGGGCACACCATGTTGTTAAAAGTCAATGCCATGATCATGTAGGGATAGTCATTGACTTATGACTACAATTGAGCCCAAAACTTCTGTTAAGTGAGACATTTGTTAAAGTGAGTTTTGCCCCATTTTACGACCTTTCTTGCCACAGTTGTTAAGTGAATCACTGCAGTTGATAGGTTAGTAACCCAGTTGTTAAGTGCATCTGGCTTCCTCATTGACTTTGCTTGTCAGAAGGTTGCAAAAGGTGATCACATGATCTTGGGACACAGCAATAGGTAGGAACCAATTGCAAAGTATCTGAATTTTGATCACATGATCATGGAGATGCTACAAATGTTGTAACTGAAAAATGGTCATAAGTCACTCTTCAGTGCTGTTGTAAACTCTGAACAGTCACTGAATGAACTGTTGTTGTAAGTTGAAAACTACCTGTATTCCTCTGAAATGATACTCCTGTTTTTGTTTACATATTTGGCACTATGCAATTACCGGTAGTTGGATTTATTTTGTAGAAATGATTTGCATAAATTCATTTCTAAAGCTTCAGAACTAGGGCTATACTTTTTTCAGTGTTTGATCTATATTCCTTTGGTTTCCACTTTCTTTAGTAGAACTATTTTTATTCTTCATATATCCCTATGAAGAATTGTACATTTCCCTTGTCATTTTTTTAATCTTGAAAACCAAAGATATTTTGAAAATGGAACAAATTATTCAATCTCATTGTTTTGTCAATAAGGTTCTTACTGCAGTATGTGAAAGGAACACAGTTATATTTTCTCTGTCACAAGATACAATTGTGGTATCAAATATCAATAGAATACTAATTTGTGAATATAAATTTTCTAGAAAAAACATGTTAGGGCTTTTTTGGATTTACCTTTTGGATTTAATCTTGGAGTTGATATAATCCAGAAAATAGACCCAATTCAAAAATGAAATTAGATTAAATTAATCCAATTAATGTTTAATTAGTACACACTGTTCCCTAAATAGGAAAGATTGGAGATGGGATAAAGCATGTTGGATCCAGCAATGACTTTTTGAGGAGGAAACAGACCACCTCCTTAGTGGAACCATCCCCCTCTCAAGGATGTATTTATCCTTGTATGTTAACCTTTGTGTCAATTTTATGAAGCAGTGCACATTTAAACACATTTCTACACATTTAAAATTTTCTGTGAAAATAATTTGTGCAAAAATGTAAAAGAAATTATTAAAAAAAATCATGATCTACATATTTTAAGTGAAAATGTATAACCCTTCTAAATAACTCGATTTCCTTGCTTATGCAAACATTTATTTTCATATCTTAATTCAGATAACAGAAATATATATAAGCTATGTGTTTCAGATTAAGTCACTTGCTATAATGCTACATTGTATAATGTAGCTGCTTTTTAACTGTTTTTAACTTTCACATAATATATCCAGTTTTAAGGTACTGTATTTTTCAGAGTATAAGGCGCATTTTTTCACCCCCTAAAAGAGGCTGAAAACTTGGGTGCATTTTATATTCTTAATGATAGCTTTTTCGAATATTTTTTTTCAGCCCTTAAGGAGGCGCTAGTGAGTGAAGCGATCTTTGCAGGCTTTTTCCATTGCTACTCCCTCCGAACAAACTTTTTTTCATCCCCAAGTCTTTGCAGGCTTTTTTCATTGCTACTCCCTTTGAAGAAGCTTTTTTTAGCCCTAAGTCTTTGCAGACTTTTTTCATTGCTTCTCTCTATCAGCTGTGCTTTAGAAGCTTTTTTTCAGCCGTAATCAGGGGCTAAAATAATGTGCTGAAGCTGACCAGACTAAGGACGCTAGCCAGATGAATACCTTATAGGCAGATTCCCCCCCCCTATTTTCCTCCCCAAAAACCAAGGTGCGTCTTATACTCCGGCAAGCCTTATACTCCGAAAAGTGCAGTATTTTGCAACAATGGAAGATAGGAAGCCTGTTTGTTTTATCAAACAAATAGCATATTGTAACTGTTGCCTGTCTTCCCATTGCAGAGATATTCGCCCTCATATTCTCCAAGGCAGCACTCACGTTCTCCAGGCCGACGTTCTGAATCTTCAGTGGAAAAATATTTGCGGGACGTAGTTGAAAATGGCATTGGCACAAGCTCCCCAGCTGACAGTCTGAGCAATGTGAACAGGTATGGCTCTTTGAAAGAGCCTCACAGAATTGTGATTTTTTTTGGTATCCTATTGTATCAAATAAAATGATGTCTTGCTATGAGACAATTTGGAAAATATATATTAGATGCATTACATTAGATATCCCTCATGTTAGGACACATTCATATTTATTTGTTCTTTTATGAGGTTTATAGGCCACCTCAATCTTTTGCAACCCAGGGTAACTTAAAAAATAAAACACTGTAAAAACAAAGAATTATGTCATTAAAATTGCAAGTGGAATAATATATCAGAGATTCGAAGTAATGTCTAAAAATTGGAGGAGGGGTAAGTTTTAGAATCTTTCTAAAATGTTTGAGATTGTTCAAATCTCTTTAACAGTTGCAGCAGTAATGCTGAATATTAAATCAATGTAATATGGCAAAATTATCTTAATTTATCAGCTTGATTTATATACTGTGACTTATCTTGTTTCAGGTAGTTCTAGATCATCTTTTGGTATATCAGTTTCTGTTCATTTCTACATAAATCTGTTGTGCATTTTAGTGCATATTTAAGAAGCAAAGTCCAGAAGATGCAAATACAATTTAATCTTAAAACATTTAAATTTACATACCAGGATAAAAATAAGTATACTGTTCAATTTCAAAGTATATTTTTCTTTGCAATCCCCAAGTTTTTTTTATAGAATTGTATAAATCTTTATCTTATTTCTTTCTTTGTAATTGGCAAAGTTGGTGCATTTTGATAACAAAGTATGCAGTTTACTTATAAATATAATGCACTCCTGTTCTTAAGAAATGCGCATAGTAGTAAATTTGTTTTCTGTTTCTACAAAAACCACTTAAGTGGGTATTTTCCATGGCTTAAAAGTTTGTATTTCTTGTTAAGTTTAACTCTTTGATAGGAGGAAGTGAAGTAATATTGTATTTCCCTGAAAATACAACCTACCTTGAAAACAAGTCCTAGCCCGATTTTCATGTCTGTGCCTAAAATAAGCCCTATCCCAAAATAAGCCCTAGTTAAGCCTCACCCACATCTGGTTGTATGAGGTGGGGCGAGGTGCAGCCGTAAAAACCAAGGTAGGGCACTGTTGGCGGGTGGAGGACAAAATGACGAGGTGGGGGGAGCTGCCCTATGTACCCTGCACTGGCTTACCTGAGGGCCCCGCAGCCAGGCCATTAATGACAACTGTCTGGCCTCGCAGTGGCAGCTCCAGAAACTGTCCAAGACCCTTTGTGGCCACTGGCCCACTGCAGTAATAGAGCAGAAGGATGAGTGACGCATGTAGGGTCCTGAATAGGGCTACTGCATCCGCTGCAAGACGAGGCAGTTGTCAGGATGTTTTTATTTATTTATTTAGTTTGTCAAACATGTACAAGATAATAGATGTAAGTATAAACATGGATAAGAACACAGGAAATGGGTATGAATAAATGGGGACAGTAGGACAGGGACAGTAGCCATGCTGGTGCGCTTATAGACACCCCTTACAGACCTCTTAGGAATGGGGTGAGGTCCACACTAGACAGTTTAAAGTTATGAGAATTTGAGGATGTTACAACAGAGTCAGGTAGGGCATTCCAGGCATTGACCACTTTGTTGTATTTTCTGCAATTGAATTTGGAGCAGTTTACCTTGAGTTTGTATCTATTGTTTGCTCGTGTATTATTACGGTTGAAGCTGAAGTAGTCATTGACAGGTAGGACATTGTAGCAGATAATTTTATGTACTATGCTTAGGTCAGACAGTAGGTGGCATAGTTCTAGGTTGTCCAAGCCCAAAATTTTAAGTCTCTTGAATACTCTTCTTGTGAAATACCTCTGGTCTCGTTCAATTGTATTAATGTCTGATATACAGTGCAGATTCCAGGCAGATGAGCTGTATTATGTCATCAGCTAAGCGGACGCAGCTGTTTATAATATGATCGCAAAAGTCATTTATGTAAAGTAGATAGAGTGTGGATCCTAAAATGCTGCCTTGGGGGACACCGCTGTTAACTAGTTCAGGGTTTGATAGGGCGTTCCCTATTTTGACTACTTGTTATTTGTTTGATAGAAACACAGCAATCCACTTGTGCAGGGATCCAGAAATGCTGTAAGAGTTTAGTTTTAACAGTAGTTTGTTGTGTTCCACTGAACCAAAGGCTTTGCAGAAGTCTATGTAAATGGTGTCTATTGCTTTACCCTGGTTGACTTGTGTAGTCCATATGTTTTTGCAGTGTAGGAGTTGCAGTTTATGGGACATTTTTTTCCTGAAACCAAACTGTTTGTTAGAGAGTAGGTTGTTTGTCTCTAAGTAGAGGGTAATGGATTGGTTTATGATTGATTCCATGCCTTTGCAGGTAATGCATCACAGTGAGATTGGTCTGTAGTTTTCAACTAGACTGGTGTCTCCCTTTTTGAAGATAAGGATGACCTTGGCTAATGACCATAGGTTGGGCAAAGAGCCGGTTCTGAA
>JANHFT010001708.1:131250-150361 GCA_032467955.1 Pseudoxenodon macrops
TGAAGGTGGAGGGGGGGGGGCAGATGCAGAAGAAAAAAAAACCTGAAAAAAAATTCCACAAAAAAGATGGTGGCCTCCATGAACCAGAACCGGTCCTATGACGTCACCAGCTGCTTACTACCTACTCTATAGAACTGGTCAGAACCAGTAGGATTTCACCCCTGGTCTGAAGGAGTGGAAAGATTCAGAGGTTGCCCCCTCTGACTGACCTTAATGGAGCCCGGTTCTTACATCTCCTCCAGTGATATATCTGTCGAGTCATCCAGTGAAGACTGTAATATCTTGTCCTGAATTTCATTATAATCCTTGTATTTTGCAACTGTGTAATCACTTGTTTTGTCCATGCAAATAGATTGAACAGGGGTATATTTTGAGGATGATGACTGACTGATAAATACTGCCAACCTGCCCTTTTAATAGAGGCACTTCTCTTGTATTTATATCAGGAAAACATAAACAAAAAATCAACACCGGTGCAGTTAGATAAACACACCTTCCTCCAAAGGTGCAGGAGTTACTAATTTTGTTTTTCTACTAAAGAATTATGACAAGACAGTGGTGAGATAAGGGAGAAAAGTCACCTTTTCTCTGGCATGCAAGGCAGTCCAAGAACTCTGTTTCGGTCATAATGTCTTGAGGAGACAGGATCTGTGTCATGTGAGAGAAAAGCCTGCTTTGATCTGAGCTCAATTCCTGCTGTCTTCTTAGACAGGGCTTTGCAGGAACAAGGAAATTGTTTGGTTTTTGCCTTCTTTGTATTCGTATTTATTAGTTCGTCAAACATGTACAAGACAGCAGGTATATAACATAAGCATGGATATGAACGAAAGAAATGAATACAAATAAATGGGGACAGTAGGACAGGGATGGTAGGCACGCTGGTGCGCTTATGCACGGCCCATTTATGGACCTCTTAAGAATGGGGTGAGGTCCACGGTAGACAGTTTAAGGTTGAAGCTGTGAGGGTTAGGGGATGTAACAATGGAGTCAGGGAGAGCATTCCAGGCATTGACCACTCTGTTGCTGAAATCGTATTTTCTGCAATTGAGTTTGGAGCGGTTTACCTTGAGTTTGTATCTGTTGTTTGCTTGTTTATTATTGCGGTTGAAGCTGAAGTAGTCATTGACAGGTAGGTCGTTGTAACAATTATTTTATGTACTACGCTTAGGTCAGACCATAGGCGGCATAGGTCTAGGTTGTCCAAGTCCAAAATTTCAAGTCTGATTGCATATGGTATTCTATTGTGAGCAGAGAAGTGGAATACTCTTCTTGTGAAATACCTCTGGACTTGCTCAATTGTATTAAAGTCCAATATACAGTACAGGAGACGAGCGTATTCAAGAATTGGTCTAGGTACTAGGGCATACAAGGTTTTGTATGCCCTAGTACAATGTTACCGGAGAAGAAGATGCGCAAGATTAGGTTAACAAGTCTTAATGCATTTTTGGCAATGCTGTTACAGTGAGCTCTTGCGCTTAGATCGTTTGAGATGAGTACTCCAAGGTCATTGATAGAGTGAAGGTTGTCTATAAGAGGTCATATCCACCCAGCTTGTATTTTGTGTTCTCATTTTTTTTTACCAATGTGTAAGACAGCATTTGTTGGTTAAGATTTGGAGTTGCCAATTGTTTGACCATTCTGACACATAGTCAAGGTTGCTTTGTAGGGCAGCAGCATTGTCGGTGGTGTTGAATTAGTTGTTGATATAATTTTTATATTAAAAATTAATAAAATAAAATAAAATATAAAATATAAAAAAATTTATATTGAAAATATTAGTTGTTGAATAAAAGTTGATGGTCTGTGTCATGCCCGCGTCAGAGTCTGAATCTGTGGGGGAAGATGAGCTGGAACAAGAGCCAACAGAGATTGAGAGGGCGGGCTCCATTGGCCTTGGAGGAAACTGGGGAAGGGCAGAATCAGTCTAGGCTGGGCTTTTCTGAATTAGAAAGGCTTGCAGACAGGGAGGAACAGGAGAGACTGGGCTCAGGTGAAGAGCAAGGACTACCGCCTCCTGATCCTAGAGCACAAGAGAGAAGGCGAGACCACAGGCTGAGCTGGCTACGAGGGAGGAGAGTGCCCCGCCCCATTTCACAAGGCACACCTGGGGACTGAGAGGTGTAAGGAGGTGCCGGTAGGAGGGGCATCTGTGGGGAACAAGCGTTGAATCTATGGAGCATTGTGTGCACTTCCCGACGCCTGGAGATTACTATGCTTTGTCTTGTGGGCCTTGCCCGGTTTGCCTGATTCATTGAACTTCTTGCTCTGGCTACTGTTTGGCTAACCTGGCTTATTGGACTGCTGGCCTTGATTACTGTTTGGCTAACTTTGCTTACTGGACTACTTGCAGCCAGAGGTTACTGAAAGTGCGTATGAGAGCTTTGCTCCAGGAGTTGTAGTAAACGTGGGGACATTTGGGGGCAAAGTTGGAGCAATAAAAGGGAGTTAGACCTGTTCTCTCTGCCTGTGTTGCTTTCATGCCACGCCCTGGGTCATCACAGCCTGACTGCAGGGAAGTCAGTGCAGGGTGTGGGGGGCAGCTCTGCACCCCCAGCCTTGCTTTGTTCTCAACATTACCATCACCTTACTTTGTTCCTGCCTGTTGCTTAGCTTCCTGCTCCGTTACAGTGGCGAGTAAGAAGAAGTAGCAAAGAACGAAGCGAGGTGTGGGTGGAGGACAAAGCAAGGCAGGGAGTGCAGAACTGCCTCACATGCCCCACACCGGCTTACCTGAGGACCCTTCAGCCAGGCTACCCATGCCAAACCCTCACTCTCCCACGCCCTCCCCAGGGCAGCCACATCCCTTCACTAACCTGCTTTCTAGCTTTGTTCTCTGCCGATGCATGCAGGGCAAGAAAAGTAATTTGTGGGACTACAGTAAAAAAAAAAAAAGTTCAGACCTTCCAACTTCTCACGAGGAAAAAAAAAGATCACGTGAAGTTGGGAAACCGAGTGGCATCGAAAGCAGCTGAAAATGTGGTGTTCAAGCCCTTCAGCTGCTTTTGGCGCCACTCGGTTCCCCCCCGCCCCATGCCAGGCTAGTCTGGTGGGGGGGATTGCCTTCGGCCTTCTCCACTGCATCACGAACAGGGATTGATTATCCCCCAAACCCCACTGCTGTCAAAGTAAATCCTGGGTACTATGCCGCAATGGGTAGATGAAAAGTACAACTTTTGTCTGGAGGAGGAGGAGGAGCGGGAAGAAGAAAGAGGGAAAGCAGACAAGTGGGAAGTGCCCCACTGGCCAGGCACTGAAGCCCCGCCACTTCCACCGCAGAGAGCAAGAGAGCGATCCGATCCAACCTGTGTGTGTGTGTGAAAGAGAGAGAGGGAGAGAGATACGATCCAACCAACCATCGAGACTTATACCAGTGCTGGTGGCAGTGTTCTGTGTCTCTCTCTCACACGCACACACACATACATAGAGAGGTTTGATCAGATCAAAGGTTTGATCGTTTTATCACTCTCTCACTCCACCTCATGGCGGCGACACCAGCCATGTTCTCCATGGCGGCCTACAGCTGATCTGAGGTGCGCAGGCCGATGCCCTTTGGGAGCCTGTCTCCCTCTATCTCCTGCTGCAGTCAGCCTCAGTGTGGTTGCTGCCTCTTATGTGCGGGGGGGACGGGGGACAGGCTGGGCCTTGTGATAAAAAAAGACCTCCCCCAAAATAAGCCTGAGTACTTATTTGGGGCCCCAAAAGAAAATAAAACCGTATCTTATTTTCGGGGAAACTTGGGTAATAAAAGCAAATGTATTCATCTACGTTTCTTAAAAGTAAAAAAATGTTTGATGGCCTGCTGGATCTCTGGGAAATGGGTGTTGCCCTGGGCAGGTCAACTATAGAGAATGTACACTTCCTTGGTCCTGCTAGATGACAACGTTCAAAAGAAACAATGTAGAGTGCTCCCACTGTATCTGATCTAGTGGAATGGCCAAATCCTCAAAGTCCTGTAAGCAGCCTGGTTAGAAATTCTGTAAGATCAGAGTAGAAACCAATGTTATATATGCTAATGCTGCCTTAATTATAAGGTTGTCTGAATACACTTCCCCCTTTCCTCCCTTTATCTTTAAGAGAACTAGTGAGGACCAAGCCTGAGATTCTTCTCAAATTACATTTCAGACTAACATTTCTTTTTTCTGATCAATGTCTTGGTTGTGACTTTGCCTCCTTTTCCTCAAGATTACTTTTATAGCCAATTACATTCCATCAGCAGTACAATATGGGAAAACTGTAGGGCAGCCAGAACTGTGCATGCTGCCAAATTCTGAACCATTTGTAATTTCCAGTTAGTCTACAAGGGCAGCCCCATCTAGAATGTGTTGCAGTAATCCAACCAGAAAATGACAGGATTAGTGAATGTGACAAGACCTCCCAAACCTGGAATTGCTGCATTTGGCAAACAAGATGTCTGTATGGAGTTGCTGCAAAGTACAAGGTCCCTGAAGTTCCCACGCGGGGCTCCTTGGGAGAAAAAAGCAGCGGGAACAACTTACATAAACAACTTGCAACCATCCTTGCCAGCTTCCCTGTTGACTTTGGTTCCAGCTGGGAAGGTCACAAATGGTGATCACATGGTTGCAGCTCACTGCGATATCTTAATTATGAGCTGGGCCTCAAAGCACCTGCATTAGAATAATGTGATGTTGTGATTACCACAACTTTGTGGACAGGTCATAAGCCACCCATGTTCAGTGCTGTTTTAATCTTGAATGGATGCTAAAAAAGTGGTCATAACCTGACCACCAACATAACCTGTATCCTAATGTACATAAACTGTATCTTAATGTAATTGTTTACTGCTCAAGACTATGTATATGTGCTGCCATTGAGATTCTCCTATCTAAGGTGTGAGAAGTTTCTGTGATGCATACAGGTAGTTCTCGACTTATGGCCACAATTGAGCCCAAAATTTATGTTGTTAAGTGAAACATTTGTTAAATGAGTTTTGGGCCATTTTACGACCATTCTTGCCACAGTTGTTAAATGAATCACTGCAGTTGACAAGTTAGTAATACGGTTGTTAAGTGAATCTGGCTTTTCCCCTTTGACTTTGCTTGTCAGAAGGTGGCAAAAAGTGATTAAGTGACCCTGGGACATTGCAACGGTCATAAATATAAACCAGTTGCCGAGCAACTGAATTTTGATCACATGATATGGGCATTCTGCAACAGTCCTAAGTCAAATTTTTCTGTGCTTTTGTAACTTTGAATGTTCACTAAATGAACTGTTGTAAGTTGAGGATTACCTGTGCTTATTGCACCATAATAAATCATTATAATTTGTAATTGTGAATTGTATGGTTTAAACAGAAGTTCATTGTATTTTGAAAGATGTACTTTGAAATTATAACATAACAGTTCTTATATGGATATATTACCTACTGCTTTAAGAAGTTAACTATTTTGAAGTACCACAAAAATTAGTTTAAAAACCCAGTACATAGAGCAAGAATGGCCAGGGTTAGGCCTTATTAGAAAAATGTTCATGATAGTTATTTTTAGTAGGAAGTTGCACATGTTTCTTCATTGATTTAATATAGGAAAATAGAATAGAAAAAACATTTTAAAAATGTATAGGAAAAATACTGTTGTTGCTGTTAATTAATTAAAATGTTAGAATATTGCTTCTACTTTAAAAATGGACTAGAATGTTTTATTGTCCAAATTTGCTATAGACATGTTGTTGAGGTTGTATGTACACTTCACACAAAACTATTTATCAATCAAATTTTATAGCTGCTATCTCACACAAAAAAAAGATACCCTGGGCAGCTTAAAATAATAAATTAAAACAATACACAAAAACTCTTATTAAAAATGTAATACAAACATTATTTAAAAAATAAAAACTGTATGGTTTATATGCATTGTTATGACAAACTTTGTCATTTGAAAGTGATTTAATACAAGATAAATTATACATATTTTGTTGACATCTGGAGCTGGAGCACATTTCCATTTCTGTAACAGTGCAGCCTTGCCTGTTTTTGTTTCATGTCCCCTATGCTCATAAATAAATTTCAAAAATGTTATTTCTGGAAGAGCGATATAGTCTGAGATGGAAGGTGAAGCTGTTGTGAAAGATGCAGAACCTACAGAACTAGCCATACTGGGTTCAATATAAAAGGATATTGGCTATTCAAAGTCAGGCAACTATGCTAACAAGTTCAAGAGATTTATATGATGTTGATGTTGTAATTGATGTGCCTCTCTCATTAGGAATGACTTGGCTGATGGTCCAATATTTAGCAGATTTCCTTGGAACCTTGAGAGAGGTTTCTTTCGTGAGGAGAATCCTTCAAGACCATTCAGCATGAGACATGATGAGGACTCTTACAATAGGGATATTTTCATAGCTCAACTGGACCGAAGCATAAACAGTGAATTTCTACAGCATCAATCAAGAGAAAATAAGAGGGGCGGGGAGCAAGAATCAAAATACTCTCAATATGACAGAGAAGATAGACTCTTTGATGAAAGCATAAAATCTCGGGCTTTATTGGCAGAAAAAGAGAAGTATTGTAAACAAAGCCTTAATAAAAGCCCAAGCCTGATCTACATGGATGAAGATTTTCGTAAACTTGAAAGAATTAGGAAAAAAAGAGAAGAGGATTTGCGAAGCAGAAACATTAGTACTGACTACCCAATGCCTGATTCAGCTAATCAAGAACAGTCTTCTGAATCTCGACACCATTATAGATATGAGAAAACACCAGCAGTGTCCTTAAAATCTATACTGAAGAAACATTCAGATGATTCTTCTATACAGGTTTGAACTGAATTTTTCACTCTTTGTTAATCTGTCCGTTTTACTATCTTTTTCCTAATTTAAATATAAGTATTTAATTGTTTATATGTAGATCTTTGGAATAAATGCTTTGAACAATGTCACACTTTTCCCCCTGTCATGGAGTTGATTTAGTATTGACAGCATCTTGGGTCTCATTTGGATCAGAAAGCTTGCATTTTATTTGTTTTAAATTTAAAACAAGTAACTTTCTGTTGAGATGTGTTGTTGTTAAAACATTTTATTTTAGCATTTTGACATCTGCATGAGGATAACATAAAGAAGCTGCATTTGATATAGTAATTTTAGGTCACTTATGGGGATTTTTGTTTTTCAACCTTGAAGCCCCATCACTTGGAAGATTTTCATGGTTTAGATGAAAACTTTTAGCGTTAGGCATGTAGGTTGGAAGTTTCCTAAATTGTTTCTAGAAAACCAAGTGCAGAATTTTTCAGTGTTTGAAACTGAAGAAATCTCTACAAATATTAATTTTTAAAAACTATTTGAAACTGAATTGTCAAGTCATCTCATCTTCCTAACTTAGTTTCAAAACACAGATAAATAACTCTTCATTTCTGAAAGAAGAAGCACCATGCTTTTGTGAATTTGCATCCAGCAGTCATAAATAATGTTGCCTGTTGATTTAGCCTTTGACTACTTTTTTGGATTTGTGAGATGCTCCCTTCAGAAAGGCACTTTTTGAATTCTGTTATTGTTCAGATCCATTTTGTGCTTCCTCTGCTGCTCCTATGACGTGTTGTTTTCCTTCTCCTTGCTCAGTGATTCAAAGTAATCACAGATCATGGCATAATTATGTTGATGCTGCATAGCAACTTAAAACTGGACTTTATGAGCATATCATGGAGGGAGAATAAAGCAATTTCACTGAATTGTTAACTCTGAACAAAGCTGGGTGATGACATGGTATGTGCAGTTTATAGAAGATAGCTAGAATGATATTGTGTTACAGTATTGGCAATTCTATTGCTGATTAGTACAATATAGTGAGATCATCTTGTATCAGTGTAGCCCGCTGAGCAAGGTAAGCATGTTATTTGTCTTCCTCTGCTAACTTTTTTGTAGCACCTTTGCACCCTGCCTCAGCCTAATGAAATACCCACAATATGTCAAATTAAATATTTTAGAACTCATGTCTCTGCCTCAGTTTCATTTTTCTTCTCTTACAGTTTTCCAAGTAATTAGCTATAATCTGTTTATATGAAAGAATGACCTGTTTTATGAATTGAAATATTATTTAATCTTATAAACTAACATCACAATATCTTTTTTAAAGCTTGGATTCTTTCGTAACAATTCTTTATCTATAAATGAACTCCTTTCTTTCAGATATTTTTTATTTGTAATGGTTTAACACAATCACTTCTTTTCGTCAGTTTTTCTTCTTCAGAATTTCCTCAATTATAACTTGTTTGTAGTAAGGCATCTCAGTGCAACAGACATGACAAGAAACAAATGCTTTTCCTTTTGAACAGGACTCCAGGAATTTTTCAAAGGGGAAGAAGCCTCCTGAGTCAATGTCAGAATCTGTCAACCAACGTAGTGACTTTCTGCTGCCTCATGAAAGAGCCAGTCAAGATGGAAGTGGACTTTCGTGCATTCTAGATACAACGACTGATTCTACTTATGCTCCAGGAAAAAAACTGGATCCCTTCCCTGATAATATAGACGATGAAGAGAAATTTCTTTATGGTGATGATGATGGTGATTCAAACAACTGTGTCTACTCTCAAAAGATAATGATGAGTGAAAAGAAAGGACCTGTAAATGAGAAAGTAAAATCTGCACCTACTGCAAAACCAAAGAATTTGAAACAGTCTATAAAATCACAGAATTTGGAACCGTCTGTAAAACCGGAGAATTTGGAACCGTCTGTAAAACCAGAGAATTTAGAACAGTCTGTAAAACCAGAGAATTTGGAACAGTCCAGTGTGGAATATGACAAGATCCGTGATTTGCTTAAAACTATTGGCTTGGACATTGGAATGGCTGAAATAGATAAGCTTGCTGCTCGCACAGAAGAAAGACTCCATGGGAAAAAAACAGCTTATTCTCCGAATCATCATTCAGTGGCAAATCATAAAGCAAAGTTGTGGGAGAGGCAGAAACGTTCTCTATCGCCATTTGATTCTATTCCATCACCTGAAGCTGTGTCTCCTGTTTTAAAATCTGACTACAATAACATCGCTATTTCAGGACAAAATAAAGCTACTGACACATGCGAGCAATCTGATGTTCCAGGATGTTTAACCCCATCAGCTCCACCTCTTTTTCTTGATATGCCTCCTGGGCCCATCTCTGGTTCCTGTCATAATGTTCCATATGCTTCTACATTTACTCCAACTCAGTTCTTCCCAAACTCTGCTTCTCTCCCAGTAGCCTTACCTGACTACCATGTATACCAGCACCACATGGGTTATGCAACTTCTGGCTGGTGTGCTCAGCAAATGGACTCTGTATGTCCAAATAAACCTGAGGTTGCCAACCATGCCAACCTAAAAAGCAAATGTATACATCGCAACCTCAGGATCATTAATACAATTACCATCAGCAATTCCAAGCAATTACAAGATGCTTCTACCACTGCTTCCTGTTCCAATCAGCAACCTCGGTTATCCAAGGCTTCTAAAAATAGGGCCAGGCGAAGAAAAGCTGCTGAAACAAAAAAATTTTCTCTGAAGAACAAGGTGAGTATCTTCCTGATTTCATAATTACCATAGAATCATAGATATTGATTTAGAATGGACTTTAGAAATTGACTAGTCCAAAAACTTGCCCAATGCAGGTCTCTGTTTATCACTTATAATGTATAATTAAAAAACATAAAAACACTGTTTATTTCCTTCCGGTTAACAAGCTTTAACTTTTCCTTCTTTTCAGCATAGAAATGTAGAATATATTTTAGAATATATATTGTAGAACTTAAAATATATAAGCAGTTCTTTGCAAAATTCTAAGGTAGATGGATAGATACATACTGTAAATATGTTTGTATCTATATAGTCTATTTTGATTTCATATATGCAATTCCTAAACTGCCTAACTCCAAAGTGACTGGTCAGCTTCATAATGTTAAAAAGCAGGAAAAACATAACAAGATTTACAAAAAGAACACAGAAATCCTGAGGAAATAGGTTAGAAAAATCCACTTTCCATCATCCTAAAAGTGGAGGGGGTCAACTAAATACCCTAACCCAGAGGTCTTCAACTAGTGGGCCGTGACCTATTGGCCACCGGGCCGTGTCAGTAGTTGGATGAAGTGCTCACATAGCCCCCATTCATGTATCCATTGAAAGTGTCACAGGTGCTCGCGCCCCCCTTGTGCAGGCACTCACGGCCCCACTCGCATGAGCATTGTGAACACTTGTGACCCCACTCGCGCAGGCATTTTTGACCCCACTCATGCGGGTAGTTGTAGCCCATTTGCACAAATGTTCCGGGTGCTTGCGGTCCTATTTGTGTGACTGCTTGCAATCCCACTTGTGCGAGCAATGGATGTTTGCCCACATGCATGCATGCAGGCACGCCTGCGCCTGCCCCTCCTAAAAAACCATCCCTTATTTTCCCCCTCCACTCTCGGCCACCAACCCAGAAAGCTTGGGGAACTCTGCCCTAACCAAAGATCTGGGGAAAGAACTGAATTTTAGGGCTCTTTTCAAGGGAGATAGAGTGGCTGCTAAATGAATCTGTAAGCAAATGCTGTTCTAGAGTTCAGGTGTTGCAACAGAGAAATCCTGTTTTCTGGATTCTGCTAAATGATGCTGCTTCCTCAATGGAACCCAAAGGAAGTTGACCCTGATTACTTGGGGTAGGCCAGGGATCTGCAACTTTAAACACTCAAAGAGCCATTTGGACCCGCTTCCCACAGAAAACACTGGGAGCCACAAAACCTGGGTGGGTGTGGCCAACTCAACATCACTCCCACTTAGTCACATGACGTACCCCAGCCATGCCTATCCAGTTTTTGTGGCTCCTGATGTTTTCTGTGGGAAATGGGTCTCTCTCCCTCCCTCCCTCTTGTTTTTTCTCTTTTTCCTCTCCCTTTCCATCTCCCTCCCTTTCTTTGTTTCCTTTCTTTCCCATTCTCTCTCTTTTATATTGCATTAATATTGCACTACACAGTAGAATTCAATATAGTTACTGTTCTGGGATTGAAGTTTTTTAAACCCATTTGTCCTTGTTTTTATTATCCTGTACTGTGCCAGATGGTAATAGTCCAAAAAAGGGGTGCCCAGGATGAGATGGATCTTTAAGAATGTTTTGAACTTTCTTAAGGCAGCGGTAGCTATAAAGCTCTTCCAAAGAGGGAAGAGGGCAACCAATGATCCCCTGAGCAATTATATTGACCCTCTGGAGTGCTGTCCTATCTGCCACTGTGCAATTGGCAAACCATATACAGGTGCAGTAAGTTAAAATACCCTCTATGGTGCAGTGATAGAAGGTCACCAGCAGTTTTTCAATCACTTGTTGTTTCCTGAGAAGTCTCAGGTAGTATAATCTCTGCTGGGCCCTTTTAACTAGTGCTGCAATATGAGCGCCCCAGGTCAGGTCCACTTTTATGATAACACCCAGAAACCTAAAACTAGCCACTTGCTTCACTTGGTCTCCATTGATAACGAAGGTCTAGATATCTGATCTTTTCCTTATATAGCTCATTATAAGCTCCTTGGTCTTATTGGTGTTAAGGACCAAGTTATTGTCTGCACACCACAAAAGCAACGGGTCCATTTCATCTCAATAGACTCATCCCCTGGGAGATGAGTCCCACCACTGTTGTATCATCTGCAAATTTAATAATAATATTACTGGTGTGAATGGGAATGCAGTCAGGTACATAAAAAGTATAGAGTAAGGGACTCAACCTGCAACCCTGTGGTGTACCAGTGTTAAGAATTAAGAACTGAGGAGATATGAATACCTAATCCGACCCTGTGAGAGTGGCCAAACATGAAATCCATAATCCAAAGGCAAATCTTTCTATACAACTTCTGCCCTGTCCCTTTGTTGATGTCAAGGATATGCAACACATGAATTCAACAACATAGATTTGTCATCTAGTGGTGGATTTCAGCCTCTAGCTTCCAAATGAAAATTCACTGTTTTGGATGTCCTAAAGAAGTTATTTCCTTACAAATTAAGAATATATTCCAGGCTTGTCATATGTGCTTCGACATAATGACTCCAGTACAATTACATACGCTTCTGTTTTGTTAAGTCATGGCTTGTTTGTCCCCTCCTCTCGTTATGATTTACAGAACTTCAGGAAATTCCCAGTTAATAATAATTTCAGATAGATTTTATAAAGTAAGAAGACTTGCTATTTTAATGGAAAAATGAACATACTATATAAGAAGCTCTTGTGAGTAAGAGATAAATGGCATTAAATATCACTTGAAATTATGTAATAATGTAAAAAGATTGTGGATTTAGGGACACATTGGAAATTTGCCAGAATGATCCTTGCAGGGTTGCTTTTACTTTGGTCAATGAAATGGCATATTTTAATGTGCTAATTCCTTCTCAAATTTTCCAGATAACAGAGGAAAGAGTAACGTTGGAGCTTGAACAAGAATTACAACATAAGAAACTCTTTTATCAGAGGATTGAATTAGATAGGCTTTCAAAACAGCAAGGTATCACTTCCTCTTATTTTGTATTTTATTTTATTTTATTGTCCTGAAGTACTCTGTAGTAAGTGCTGAATACTACCCTGGAAAGTGTGTAATGATATTTTCTCTCATTCTGAAGACATCTCATAATACTACAGAAAGTCTCCAGATTACAATAGCAATTAGGACCAAGAACTCCATCGCAAGCAAGACAGTCATGGAGTGCAATGTCACATGACTGCATAACTTAGCAATGGCAATTTCAGTAATTTGGGTTGCCATCAGTTATACAAGGACTATGTGTGTCATGTGATTGCAATTTTATCATTGACTTACTTGTGGGAAACTAGCAGGGAATGGGGGAAATCACAGTCACATGAATGTGGCTTGCTGTGATGATGTAATTGTGAGCTGGGTGCTGAGCACCCTGATTGTAATCACATGGCCACAGGAATGCTGTGACAGCCAGAAGAGCCATAGTAACCTTGAACAGTTGCTGAACAGCAGTCATAAATTTAGGACTATATGATCCTAAAGAGTGGCTTATATACTGTATGCTGTATCACTGTAGATAACATTACTTTTAATACATACCAAGCATCTTGGATCTAAGAAAATTAAAACTTATAATTTTAATTACCTGAATAATGCATGTATTAAAATAATTTTCTTTTGTACCTCGCTCCACCACTTCAATTTAGTGGAGATGCTGCCGAAGAAACGAAAAGAGAAAGATCCTTTGCTTATGGAACTGAGCAGATTGAAAAAAATCATTGCAAACAATGTTGCTCAACTGGAATTGAATATTAAAGCTTTAAAGGAGAAACAGGACAAACTTGATGAAGCAATGCATAGCCTGGAGATGAATCATTTGGAAAAATCCGAGAAATTATCTTCAGAAAATAAAGATTCTTCAGAAAACAACCTACAGAAAAATATTCAAAGTGAAGAGATAACTTTTAACTCAGTGTAGGTATGTTTCTAGATGTTGATATAATTAACAATCTCAGAGAAAAACCTCTGATATCATAATCTTGGCTTAGTAAATCGAAATATGAACAAGATATTTCCTTCCACATTCAATCCTTTTATCCTCCCTTCACACATTTCTGCAAATAAATTAGCATGCCTGTAATTGCCGGTAACTTTCATTATGTCTCAGTTAGCTCACAACTTCAAAATAAGCAAAACCTTAAATCATAATTTGTAATTTCAGATTCGTTTGATATTTGTGCTTATTTTGAAGGCGTGAAATTGAATTTTACTTGGGAAATGATGCTTACAGTGGAAATGGTGACCCGTTACACACTTGCCAAAATTTGCTCCTTGTGGCTGGATGAATTCAGTGAACTACAGAAGAGGGGGTTATCCTATAGGTAATCACTTACAGATAAGCCCCAAATAGAATTATTAGATAGCAGTTCTAGCCTATTTGTCTTTTCTCCTAGTTTTGTTAAAAGTGGTCTCATAAAATCAGTTTTGATCTTATGAGACAAATTTTGATATTGATATCAAAAGAAGGAACAGTGCTTTAGACAAGATGACTTTTTAAAATAATGGCCTTCGTCTAGAAGAAAACAGTGATGTTTGAAAAGGATTGTGTTGTAGCAAATAGGGATGAACAAACAACAAATCCTTAGAAAATTACTGATGAAAACAAAAAAAGTTATTTTTGTAATTATTCATTTGTGATACATAACTGTTAAGATATTTTGTAATAAAACTCTACAGAGGACTTTCTCTTATACAAATACCTTTTTGTTTAGTCATAAGGAAGTGATTGTTTACCTGGAGCAAGGACAGAAACCAGCAGAAGGAAAAACCTAAAAGACTGTCCATACCTGACCTGACTCTAAAGGTTAGAAGCTGTGGTAAGATTTTGAGATGAAGACTACAATTCTAGAGAATATTTTTATTCTGTCATGATTTCAAGCACTATGTTTTATTCAGATTTATTTTATGTTTCAAGAAAAGTAAAAAAAAGTTAAGAAACTTTGTCTCTTGGCTCATTAAATATCAGTATAATATATTTTATCAATGGCATCTCCTCAAAGAAGATAATAAGTTCTATATTTTCTGAATAGCTGAAAGTTTTCTTAAATTGGAGATAATCTGAAAGGTTATTGCAACCCAATAGGTTTGAGGTTGCAGTTTTGAGAACATTTGATTATTTTTTGTTGATAGATTGCCACAACTCTCAAAACTTTTCAGGAGAGGGTTTATGTGTATAAAAAATCATAATAAGAAGCTAATGTGTTTTTATTATCATGAGAAAGTAACAGCATCTCTCAATTTTCCCCCTTGGAGAATGTCAACCTATGATGCTTCTTGTTATCCATATTATTCTATTTTAAAAGAATGAATCTTTTAAGAACATTTTAAAAGAATGCCACATTATTCTATGAGTACATTGTATGGCATTATACTCTAAGAAAGAAGTCATAGTGCCATATTTATTTCTCTCTGGCCAGAAAATGTTTTTTTTTAAAAAAACTTTTCCTTCTGACATCTACAAACACAAATCACCACCATTGGAAGCCTTCAGAAAACTTTAGTAAGTAAAACGTATCTTCTCTGTTTTCTTAGTGTTCTATTAGTTTTTGCTGAAAAGTTATTCACAATGTTAAGCTCAGCTCTAACTAAATATTTAATCTTCCAGTAGGCTTTGGAGCATTTGGAAAACAAAACATGTCATAGAATAGAGCTTTGTTTTTACACTACTTCCTTGAATGTAATGTAAGACAAACATGGAAATTTTAAGAAATTTTTAAAACAGATAAAGGGGATGGTTATTTTGAAAGTTTATTTTTTGTTGCAAAAGTGGTTTTAAATAAATTAGAATTAAATTAGTCAAAAGAACTAGACCTTTGTGGATCTGGCTATATTTGGTTAAGAGAATAAGAATTTGTTTTAGGATTTAGAGCAAGGCCATAGGATTCTAGTGAAGATATTATAGAGAAGATTATTAAAGTCCTGGCAATTTTTTGGGATTGAGCAGAGGAGTATATAGAGGCATAAATGGATAAAAATTGTATAGAATAAATTCAAGATTTGCAAGAACAAGAAATGTTCTAAGGGATGTTTTTGTGCACTTTGTCAAGAAGAAAAAGGATTAGGTTTTGCATTAAGTATTGACAATATAGATATAATTGCTCTTAAATTACTATCATAACTTTGTGTAAGCGAAAGGAGTATTTTTTGTCTGAGAGATTAAAACAGAAAAGGATCCCATTTTTGATGGAACAAACAGCAGATATTTCAGTTGAATTCTGTCCAGGAGTTGTGGAAATTTCTAGAAAAATTCAAAAAAGAATTGGAAAACATTCAAATGAAAGTGTCAAAGAAGACACAAAAACTCCAACTGGTGCAAGAGGAAACTGCAAGGGATATACTGGATTAGTATTTGTTTTTCTAATTTTTTAATTTGATTATGGATTACAAGTTATTAATATAAAATATAAATGTAGCAAATGCTCCCCGAAAGTGGGAAAAAAGTTATTATTTGAAAAAAATGAAAACAATATTATTTGCCTACAAAAGACACATATTGGAAAAAGATGTGGAGTTTTCTTTCTCCCTTCTCACAGTTTTTGAGATGTGTGTGTGTATGCACACACTTTTGAAAGAAGCATCTCTTGCTGTTTGGTTTGGATGAAAGAGTAAGTGTTCTTGAGAAATAGAAGGCTTTTGAGTTAAAAGGACATGAGATTAAGATGGCAGGGATATTTGTGATACAATAAAGTTGAAGTTCATTAGATTTAAAAATAATTATGTCATTTGTGCTATATTGAGAATGGAAGAGATACAAATCCAGGTTGTGCTCAAAAATGACTTTCTGGCTCTTAGCATAGCAAGCATTTTATAGACAAGAAATAATAGGCAAACAAATTTGGCTAACATTGTGAGATACTAATATTGTATTAGGAAGAATGTAAAATAAAGAACTAATGGCAGAGGGACAATGGTTTTTTTATATACAATTACCAGAAAGATTTAAAGTAGATAAAGGAACATCATAAGGCTGAATTTGAAATAGAATTGTGTACAAATGATGAACATGTAATTGCTAAAATGTATAAACTTTTATTGAAATGTGAAATAGAAGAACAATTTCTGGAAAATTTGATAAAGTGGACTAAAATTTTAATTATAATAAACAGATGAAACAATGGGAAAACGTGTGGTTGACAGGATTGAAATTTACACGACGTTTTAATCTTAAAGAGATTTTTTATACAATGATGTTTCGTAAGTATATGTCACCGAAGAAATTATCTGGAATGTATAAAAGCACTTCATTCATATTGGATATGTGAACAAGAAGAGACATTGTATCATGCTTGGTGGATATGTAAAAGATCTAGAAAATTAAAACTTTTCTTTTGGAATTGATGGTCAAACAATAGGAAAAAAGTCTTAGAAATTTGTTTTTGTACTTGATAAATGCAGCAAGGTTATTTATTGTATGCACAAAAATAGAAAGATTCAGCATTATTACCCGCAATGGAAGAATATTGGATAAAGATGATGGAACTTGCTGAGATGGCAAAATTGTTTAGCGACAAGATAATTTCTATGTTTACTGCGGACAAGAAACCCCTTATGGACTTTTTGTGCAAAACAGAAAAACTGAAAGTATGATTTGTGGTTTTTAATGATTAGACAAGATACATTATAGAAAGAATAGAATTAAAATTGTAACTACAGAGTGAGAGGTAAATTATTTAATGTATCTATACAGGTAGTCCTTAACTTACAATCACAATTGGGACCAGAGTTTCTGGTGCAGTCATAAGTCATCAAGTGACTAGACCCGATTTTATGAGCATTTTTATGGTGGTCGTAAAACAAAACCACAGCTTCCATAATTGTTTTTTATCAGAAACTAACTGGGAAGGTTGGAAACCACAATTACATGATCATAGGATGCTGCGCTTGGTCATAAATGTGAGCCAGTTACTAAGCGTCTGAACTGTGGTCACATGATCGTGGGGGGGTAGTACAATGGCCGCAAGTGTAGGGACAGGTGGTAAATAATTTTTTCAAGGCTGTCATAACTTTGAATTGTCGTTAAATTAATGTCATAAGTCATGGACTATCTGTAACTGCTATAAAGAAGATCGGAAGCTACTTTGTATCTTTTTCCTTTTTTTACATTTTTCCTTTCCCCCCTTTCTTGCCCTTTTACCTTTCTCTTTGATTTTTTCTTGTTTTCTTTTTTTTTACGGTTACATTAGTTTTATTTTCCTTCTTAAATTTTTTAATAAAATTACTCAAAAAATCTTAATTATGTTTTTAAAACTGCAAATATAATTCATTAAAAAATGTTAAAAGTGGTCAGACTCTTAATCAGTTGGAAACAGAAAGAAGTTAATTATCTGACTAAGTGAAATATGTTTTACAGCTGGATAAGCTTACCTAATCCTACCATCTTCCGAAAACACAAAGTTGGAGCTCTGTATTTGAAACTGGTGATATTTTTTTTAACCAACCAAATGACACTGAAATTTCACACTGAAAGGTCATGTAACACAGTTTGCAGATAAAGACAAAAATCTGTACATTTATATCTGGATAAAAAGTATTAGTAACTAATACTTGTTCGTATCTAATCGATGTATGTTCTTGGATTTTTAGTGGAAGTTAATAAATGGATGTATTTTATTGAAACAAACCAGACTGAACCTTTGAAGTATACAAATACAGAAATTGTGTTTCTAACTAACATTTGGACATCTCACTGCATTGCTAAAAGCAATCTTGATCCTTTTTTAACATGAAATAAATACTACCACCATATCATGCTGTAAGCCAGTCTGAAAGCCTCAAGCAACATCTGATCAAGTGCCATCATCCTCAACAGAGAAGGATCTTTGGATGGAAATGGAAGTTATACAGCATTATTATGACCCAGATCACTAGGCTGAGACAGGCATCATTAGAGTCCTTTATTGCTCTGTTAACTGCCACAACAAATGGCCCTGCAGTGGCTGGTAAGGCTCCACCCCACACTTCTCTGAAAGGAGCCATACTCAGTCCCAGAAACACAAGCCAGTAAACAACCGAAGCCAATTCGCAAAGGCAAAGGAAGTCCAAAGAGAAGGTGCAAGCTGAAGGGGCAAGGCCATAGTCAAGGTCCAAAGGGCAAGGGCAGTTCCACAGGATCAGGCAAGTCCATGAGGCAAAGGCAAGGCAGAGGCAAAAACGAGTCAAGGCAGAGTTGAGTTTTTCCAAAGCCAAAGCAAACAATTGTTCCTGACAAAGTCCCCCAGCTTCTCCTAGTGAAGCTCCTGAGGGCTAAGGTAGTAATTGGGCAGTGGTTACCAAAGCTACAGACTATCTGGTGGATCTCTGTGGACCATAGTTTGTGAATCATGGCTGTGGTAACCTCTGCATGAGCTAGTGTTGCCAGAGAATGAATTGTGAAAAGAATTATTTACAGATTTTGTATCTCATGTCTTGACTTTGGATTCCTGAGATTAAATGTCAGCTGATTCAGACAGCTGTACATCTAAGCCTTAAATATATAAATGATGGCTATCTACTTCAGTTGTCAAATTACATTCCTTTGTACTTTAAAGATAAAGGATCTGATGGGAAATAATATCTACTGTATTGATAATGTATCTTGTATTTTTATGTATACTGAGAGCATATGCACCAAAGACAAATTCCTTGTGTGTCCAATCACACTT
>JANHFT010001708.1:178246-190700 GCA_032467955.1 Pseudoxenodon macrops
TTCCCGTGTAAGATTGAAAGTATCTTGGCGACATTTCGATGAGGTCTCACTCATCATCTTCAGGCTGGTGCTTTTGGCTTTGTGCTAACGTCGGCAAGATACTTTCAATCTTACACGGGAAAAGACCCGAATACGTCGAAAATTTGAGGAAGGGTTAAAGGAGAAAAGAAAAAAGAAAAAGGGGAAAGCCTGGATTTTTGGAGCATTGGTAGGCATGAGTAATTATAGAAAACTGCAGTGGACCACCAAGTTGCTAATCACATTATTTTCCCCCCCAGCAAACATAATCTTCAAGTGTCAAGTATCTATTCTCCCTTTTCACATTTAATTCACATGAACCAGAACTGCTATTGTCATTTTGCTGTCTCATCCCACCATTTATTTTTCTTTATTGCTGTACCTCTGCTATAGTAAGCGTGCAGATCTTGGTCTGTGAGCTCTAGGAAGTGCTGGATTCGATCTAGGGATACTTTGGCTTCCAGGATCCCATTCAGCACCCAAGGAAAATTATTAAGGGGAAGAATGAGCATCCCGATAAGGGCCAAAGCTGTAAAAACCTACAGTGGAGAGAAAAAAAATTAAACGAGAGGTACTCTTAGCATTTGACCAAATGAATACAATAATACCACCTAGACACAGCAGAAAACGAAGCAGAGGAAGCAAATTCAGATATCTGTCTGTAGATAGAATATGAAAGACTTCTTGTTCTTGGGTGGCAAGAATATGTAAATTAAATGAAGAAAATATTATAATGTAGCCAAATAGAACCACAATAGCAATTGTAAATGACCAGCTACAGTACTTAAAGCACTAAATATAAGTCTTTGGAAGTTGTGATTGTGTTTTTTACATGTACCCTGTTTCCCTGAATGTAAAACCTATTATGAAAATAAGCCCTAGCATCTTTTTAATGTGTGTGCCTAACGTAAGCCCTACCCCCAAAATAAGGTTTAATTAAGAGTGGCAGCCTGCCCTGCTGTGATCAAGTAGAAAAAGTGGGCCTCTCATACATGGGGGAAGTACTTATTTTGCCCCCCCCAAAGACCCAGTCTTATTTTTGGGGAAACACAGTACATATTAAGTTGCTCAAGAGGTCTGAACATTTACAGCTAGAAAGGTATTCTCAGATTGGAAGAGAAACTTGGGGGTTACAGAATTAGAACAGAGAGCAGAAAAGATAGAATTCAGTCTTCCATGTCAAAATTCCATGTATTGGCCCCTGGAGATGACCAATTTGGATCCCTATTGCCTAGTCTCCACCAGCCTTTTGGAAAGTTTATTGAGAGTGAGGTAGATTACAACAACTCTAGATTATATGGATCCACTTCAATCAATATTCAGATATGGGCATGGGACAGAAACTGGATAGTTTTGGTGACTTTCAATTCCATCAATTGTGGTATCTTGCAAAAGCTAAGAGTACAAGTCAAGGGGGTAGTACCAGGTGGTGGGTTGGAGAGAGATGTAACAGGTAACTATTCACATGTGGGGTACTGCCAAGTTCATAACTCTCCCCTCTGCTTTTAATATCTATAAGAAGTTACTAGGAGAGGTTTTTAACAGTTTGGGGTAGTTATACATTGCTACTTCACCAAACTCGCAATATAAGGGACTAGATCAGAAGAAACAAACTGAAATGAAGACATTGCCTATGTAGAAACTACATGGTCTATTGCCTGCTCCAGTAATAACTCTGGAAAACAAAGAATCCATCCTGAAAGAATAGGCATGACTTGGAGGCCCTAACAGACTAATGACTAGGAGGCTTGTTGAGATTTGTCTGGTGCACAAATTTCTGGAGAATAAGACCTTGGCAGCAGTAACCTGGGCCCTTACTATCTCTAGAATTGACTTTTGCAATGTGGTTTACATGGGCTGGCTTTGTAAGTTATCCAGAAATTGAATTTGGAAGAGAATGCAACAGCTCATCTGCTGGCAGAAGATAGAAGTCTTATAACATCGATTTTGCACTGTCTCCAGTAAGCTGTAATACAATTCAAAATGCTAAAGTTAGTATACCTGGCTTGGCAACTGGATACTTTCGGGTTCAGCAGATAGAACTAATCCATCTGGTGTGTTTGTGGCAAAGTTGGTGGTTGAGAGTTCCTGTACTCAACTGAAAGTAGTGGGATAGGAGCTCTATGTTTCTCAGCTTATACTCCATCCCTACAGCAAAGCTTATCCCTAGAGCCAGATGGTGACCTTCCTTGATGATATTCAGGAAGGCCATAAAACTGAGTTTTATCACAAAACTTTTAATTAGTATTGGATATTTATGATTTTTAAATTGGGTATGGTTGGGTCATACAAACACCACAGTATTTGTGCATATGTATTTTGGATTAATGGTTTTATATCCAGTTTTGTATATCTGATACATTAGCACCTGGAGTCACAAGTTGATGAATAAGATAATAAACCACTGGCAGTCCTTGTGTTCTTAATTAATATATAAGCACTGCAGTGAAGCACACAAATACAGTATTCTATCAATGTTAGCTTCCTTAAATAATGTTTGTGTGCTCTTCTGTTGTATGCAAACATTAAGATTTTAGCCAAACTGATCACCAAAAATGGAGATGAACAAGTCACTGATGAATAACAAAGAGAAGGATTGGCTCAGAACAGCAACACTTCTCACCTTGGTGGCAGACAGCTGGTGTCCTAATAAAACATAGGTAATGAAAATGACAATGGAGACAACTACAGGCAATGCTGCCCAGAGGTAGACACACACAGCATCGAGGTATTTAATTGCTCGCAGGCTCTTCAGTTCCTTGGCTCGGCATGCCTTCACTCTAGCATCAAAATACCCTTCCCAGGCACAGAACTTGATCACTCGCATGCCACCCAAGAGCTCCGTCATGAGCTGAAAATAAAAATAAAAATAAAGCTGGTAGATGAAGAATCGTAGCTAGTATGTTCATTCCGTGATGTGCACTCAGAACCTTCTACCACAAGTCATCCTCAACTTATGACTGTCATTGAGTCTGGCAACAATTATTTGTTAAGTCACGATGGCTGTAAAGCAGGTCATCATGTGACTGATCTGATTTTTACAAGGTTTTTTTTGTGGCAGTCGTTAAGTATAACTGGCAGTTATTAAACAAACCTATTGTTTGCTATGGGGTGGTTTCTGCTGGAAACTAAGTCGATGCCTGTTTCCAGCAAAAATATCATAAATCAAGTCATGTGACTGTGGGATGCTGGAAACATCCATAAATGCCGGTTGGTTGCCAAGCATGTCATATGTCTGCAAGGCCATCATAACTTTGAAACCGGGTCATAAGTAGCTTTGGGGAGGGGGTTTCTCATGACTTTGAAGAGTTGCTAAGTGACCAATCGTAAGTCGACTACACCATTTGTACAGGGCAGCTTTCAGCTGATCATATCAGGCACAAGGAAACAAAACATGTTTCCTTTCTGGTGCTAGTAAAAAAAAAAAGCATATCTATCTGAGAGGCTTTAAAATGGAGGGATTAGTAACCAAAGGATTTTGTGCAGCTGTTCTTTATTTCTGCAAAGAAAATATAATGGAATAAATATTTCAAAAGGGTGGGTGGTTGCAAACAGAACAATTTCCTTTCATTAGTAGGTCAGAGCCATTGCACAGGAAGAGTCGAATAACTTAGGCTATTATAACTAAAATACCCAATCCTTTCAATGTACATCGGAAATCTTTGGGCTGGAATGCCCCTTTGGGATGAATATTTTGTAGAGCACATACTTTGCATACAAAAGATATTAACGTCTGTAATTATTTCCAGAACCATGATCTACTGGAGATGTAATAAGTTTGGGATTTCCTGAATGAAGTAGATGTCTTCATTCATGTGAAAGTTGGCATCTCCCAATTCTATGAATAAATCTGTTTCACGTGTTGAACCTGGAAGGCCAGTAGAAACATGCATATATTACAAGCTGTTTCTGTAGAGTCCAAATTTTGTTTCTAAAGTAGCTCAGTGCTAACTGGAGCTATTTCAGCGACCTATAGCAGAAAACCTGAATAGCACCTCTTCTGATTAACATGAATCATATCCTACTACTAGAAACTTCTCCAGTGAAAGCTTTATCCAAAGCCTTGTCCTCAGGAATAAAACTGGGCATGAGCTCTGCTATGTACCTGTGGACATTGATGATTTCATTGTCCCTTTTCTCTTGGAAACCCTGAATTTCTATCTGAACCAAATGTAGACTTTTATCTTTGAGTCATATTACCTGATGAGATACTGTCTTCTGGCTTATATTGCTGGATCATTGCAACTTGATAAATCACATTACACCTGGTTATTATTTCTACCACCTAGCATATTTTTATTATTAATACTTAATGAATTTAAAGCCAATCCTACTTTTTTTCTGCTCGCCATTTTTCATTCTTTTTATGCACTCTATATAATATAATGTTGTTTACTCCAAAAGGGAATAGTGTGATGGGCATACAGGTAGTCCTCGACTTACACCAGTTTATTTAGTGACCATTCAAAGTTAAAATGGCACTGAAAAAATTGACTTATGATCGTTTTTTGCACTTACACCTGTTGCAGCACCCCCATGGTCACATGATCAAAATCCAGACACTTTGCAATGGACTCATATTTATCATGGTCACAGCGTCCCGGGGGGTCTTGTGATCACCTTTTGCGACCTTCTGACAAGCTAAGTCAATGGTAAAACGAGATTCCCTTAATAACCTTGTCACTAACTTAACAGCTGCAGTGATTCACTTAACAAGTACAGCAAGAAAGGTTGTAAAATGGAGCAAAATTCACTTTACAAATGTCTCACTTAACAACATTAATTTTGGTCTGAATTGTGGTCACAGGTCGAGGAATACCTGTATATGCATGTACCAGAAAAATTAGAGTCATATATTCTCATCTTACCTTGACCCGTACATCTTTGTGCTTCAGCATCTCCTTGTTTTTCTCCATGATGCAGTTAGCAATGACTTTATTAATGGGCACAAGTAGCACAGCCAGAGCCAATCCACCCAGGAAGGCTATGCCTACCTGCTGATATAAAAGGTAGAGAGTGACAGCAAACTGAAAAGGAAGACTCCACAGTTCATGGAAACTAAAGCAGAAGTTGACTAGTCTATCAGTGTCCGTGCTCATAAAGTTGACAATTTCACCGGTGGTGAAGCTAGCCAGGCTACTTCCATTGACCCGGAGAGCTTTCTGGTAGATGGCTGAAATAACTGCAGTACGTACAGTAAGTATAATTTTGTTTATCTCATAATTAAATTGATTACGTAAAATGGCACCAAGGAAAGAACTAGCAAAAAGTCCCAGCGCATACAACACCCCATGGCTAAGAGGTTCTTGATGTGACTCCATAAAACTGACCAACAGATTTAAAAGCAGAGGCCCAGAAAATCCCAAGAGACCACCAGCCAATTTCAGAAAGCCGAGACCATAATAACGTAGGCCAAAAGCTGCATGCAGCACTGAGAGAAGATGTACAGGTTTGGGAGCATTTTGAGGACCTGCTGGAAGTCCATTATGTCTCACATCGTGTTTGGCAAAGAAGCGGTTTGTGGAAGATATCCTTTCGTCCTCTGAAGCAAGAGCTGCCTTTTTCAGCCAACAGGAGTAAAAATGTTCACAGACTTTACTGGCCTGCAGTCGTTGAGGGAGTTGATAGACATCTTGTGGCTTATTCAGCTTCCACTGGTAGCCCCGCTTTATAAGAGGGTTCATCCAAGAGTATGAGAAACGTGACAGCCAGCTCTCACCATCCTCTGCCACTGCCTCCCAAGTAGATTCAGAGAACTGTGAAGCTGTTATCAAGGGCTCATGCTGCGAGGGGTCATTGACGGAGAAAAGGTCTTGCCTATTGCCTACAGGGATGATATACCCAACGAGACAGAGAAGTAGAAAAGCTAACCGGAGGCAGAGAACCGTGAGCCTGAGGGCTGTGGCAAGTTGAAGGGGCTGCTCACCCAACTCCGTCTGGCAGCGCCATACTAATGTGATAACAAGAGATGGGACTGGAAAGAAGGCAAGGATCGGTAGGATTGCAGGACCACGGCTGAAACTGCACGGAGATCTGTAGAGAGCAAGAAGTGCCAGGCTGTGAGTAAACCATGCCAGTGCAGCTGTGCCACTTGTTAGAACTTTCAGGCAGAAAGGATCCAATTTCTGTGGCCAAAGGATTGCTGGGATTATATCAAGGATATTCAAACCAGCCAGGATAAAAGATGCAGCATTTCTGCATTTCCATCCGGGTCTGTATGCACATTGTGAGCCAAAAGATCTAATAAAGGAGAGAAAAAAGAAAGCATTAAATGGGTATTAGTATTTTTCTAATATCCTTTGCCCCCCCTCTATTCTTGAAATGGTATATTTCTCCAGTTTCTGAAGTGAATGATGATTCAGACAAAGAGCTGCTCTTTCTAGTGTGTTGTTTGAGAACGTTATTTAATGAAAAAAGAATGATTAATCTCTTAAATTGTGTTTGTGTAGATATATATTTGAATGTTTTATCAAGAAAAATTATTTATGTGATCTGAATTAAGAAAGTTTCAAGGACGTCTAATCCTAAGTAAGTTTTCTTGGGATTGTATTGTTAATGCATTTCAGGCATTAAAGCACTATTGGATGCAAAATTTAAAGCAATCGGCAGGGAAAACAGTGATAAAATCAATGGAAACATCTTTCAGAGCAAGACAGCTCAACAGGAATTCTTCAATAATATTAACCGTGCAATTGCCAAATCTTATTCATGGATTTCTGTGTAAGAAATCCATGTTTATGTTTTTCTCATTATGCTTCCTTTTTTCTTAAAAAAAAAAAAAATCTGTCAAGGAAAGAAAACCCGAAGAGCAGCATAATGTCTTTTGAAGGTTGGTACAGAATTCCTCCCCCAGAAAGTTGTCCGAGATGCCGCAATCCCTTTCTCTACCCATAAATGATTGCATTGATGCATACTTAATCTGAACAGCTTTGGTCAATCACCAAAGTCAGCCTCTCTTTGGGAAAATAATAGCTTTGTTTGCATATACTTAATTGGGTATATTGAGGGAGATATGGTGGGGTGACAGGTAAGTATGTCATATATATTTTCTAATCCATACAAATGATCATTTTAGCTAACATAAAATGTTAATTAATAGATTTGTTTGGCCCAATTAATTACTTCCTCCCATATATAATGTGCATGTACATGTATGTATGTATGTATGTATGTATGTATGTATGTATGTATGTTAGTAAGTTGTTAGTAGTATGTATAGAAGATAGCAGCATGCAATTATTTCAAATTAAAGAAATGATATTGTTTTATGAGTGAGGAGTTAATTTAGAGACCGCAAAATACCTTGGTGTTCCTATGTAGCAGGCACTTATTACAGCAAGGATGATATGAGGAGCCACATTTAAGAGCAGCTGGTTAAAACAGTGTCCAACATTGCTATGAACCCAGAGAGGAAGTGGATCAATGGAACTAGTCCCACACAGATCAGCCAGAACCTCTTCCATCTTACTTCCAGGAAAATATAACAACAATCAAGGAAAACAATTCCTAAAGAAAAACAGACCAAATAAATCAATCAATATTAAGCAAGTATTATATTGCTTTAACTGTTGTTGGTTTTACCCCGCCCAGAGTCACTTTCAACTAGATGGATGAATTTGCTAAACAAATAAACAAAATATAAACAAAAGTAAACATTGGGGGAAATGAAGGCTCCCTGCAATGCATAAGGATTGATGCCCAATTTGGCTTGATAGAAGCCCTTTAAGGAGTACAGTGACAGATTTCTAAGGCAGACCAGAGAGCTGGGGGAAAAAATATTTAGAAAGAAAACGGTAGCAAACCGTATTGCTGTCAAGCGATCTACATAGACCAGCCCCCTTAAGCCACCAGGATCAAGGCTTTCCATTCAGTAACTCAGCTCTTCCTCTGAATATCTTTCCGGAATCAGCCAAGATCGTTCATACAGGAGACGTAAAAGCGGTATCTCTTCATTCGCTTTGCCGGGGACGGGGACGAGGAGGGGCTCATAAAACTGCCTTGACCGGAATGCTTCTGCACGTTACAAATGCTGCTGCTTCGCCCCGAAGCAAAGGACCAGCTTTTAAAGGAAGGATCGGGGGGGGGGGGGGGAGGACTTTGAGCCACCTAGAGTCAAAACTCCCAGGAGCCAAGAAGAGGCAGTTCAAAGCCACCCGTATATGCCCGATACAGACACTTCACATTCACACCTTCCGTGATTTCGGGTTCATGGATCGGAGGATTGATCTGAACCGTTTCCCTTCATGTCGCCCGCTTCATTCAGAAGGAAGAAAAAGCTGAGCCGGAATTCGAAAGCCGGATTTCTTTCCTAAACCTTAACACTCATCTTATAAAAAGTTTCCTTTTCGGAACGCAACTTCCGGATTTGTTTTGTTGCCCTGTTTTGTTTGGGCTCTTAAGAAAGAACAAGCTGGTGACCGAGGCAAGGGGAAATCTAGGATGTTAACAAAGTAGAATTTCCCTCCCTTCTGGGAAATCCTAGCATGGTTTTTTGAAAACAAGATTTGACAAGGGAGGCCACTGTTGCGATTTGATTAAGAATTGACTGGTTCAATTAAAAATACGAGGTTACACATGGTTTCCTTTGATAAACGTTTTCGGAGAGAAAATAGTTTTGTGCGGGTCGGTTCAGTATTGTCAAAGCCAATGCTTCCCATGTTGTGGCTGGCTGTATATGTCTTAATTTATACTGCTATGCTGAATGCAGAAAAAAAAGTTAACCCGTATAAGTTCACCTCATGTTACAGCAGATCTTATGGCATCATCCTCATACTAGTGAATTTCTTGAGCAACTTTCCATTGAACAGGAAATGATAGGTGTCTTATTCTACATTTTTTTCTCTATGAATGTTTTGTGCTCCTGATGCTGTGGTATTTATTTTCCAGTCGAGCGGCCTCTGCTGTTTAGAATGATGTACTTTATACCAACATGAGCAGACTGGTTCAAATGTTCACTTACTGTACTGCACTTTCTGGATAGAAAAAGATTAGCATACCTTTTTTTATTAAGATTGAAGAAGTTGCAACCAAATAGTAAATCTAGGCCCCTGAAGGGATAACTTAAGACTTATATACCACTTTCCAGTGCTTTCCAGCCCTCTGTAAGGGGTTTACATATTGCCCCCAACAATTTGGGTCCACATTTTACTCACCTCAGAAGGATGGAAGGCTGATTCAACCTTGAGCCTGGTGAGATTTGAACTGCCAAATTGCAGGCAGCTGACATGCAGCAAAAGTAGCCTGCAGTACTGCACTCTAACCACTGTGCCACCGTGGTTCATCCTACTATTTAATTTGGAATACTTCAGCTAACAATGTTGCTTACAAATTAGTACTTGTAGGGGCAAATTTAATATAAATTTAAAAAAAATTAAATCTAAAGCTTGGAAAGGTAATTTGTGAACTGCAGGCTGTTACATAAAACCCTTTCTCATTTGCCAGGAAAGCCAATTGTGGTATAATGTAAAATTATGTCTATAAATTTTGGTAGAAACTGAATGTGTGCAATATAATTATAAGACTATAACATAATATAATCTTAAAATTAGAAACAAGTTAACTAATGGGAAAGAAAAGTAGTACAAATTTAGGGAGTATGAAGGCAATTTATAGTTATACTTCTGTATCAAAAGCACTGAAGCACTTCCTTGGTGAAAGGATCAGCCAGTGACATCACCATTGCTTGGGACACACGCAGCTGGAAAGTCCTTTTGTGTCCCTGTTAAGTGGTACTTATTTATTTACTCGCAGTCACCTCCTTTTGAACTGCTGGATTGACTGGAGCTAGAGTGTGTGACAGGAGTTCATCCCGTTTGGTGGCAGCAACTGAGTCTCAAACGTTAGCCTACTATTAGCCCAGCATCCCTAACCTTGTGAGCCTACTATAAAACTCCTAATTTATAGTAATACATATGTTGAAATTAGTCACTTAATTAAAAAATATTTTTATAGTTTACATTTTAAATATGTAATTTAATAAGTGTATATTCTACTGACTTCCAGCAACTCTGTGCTGTTATATCTTAATTATCTTATTTTGAATAGAATAGAATAAATAGAATATAATATAATAGAATAGAATATAATAGAATTCTTTATTGGCCAAGTGTGATTGGATTAGATTATGGCTGCTTCTGAACAGTTGATCTGCTATTTTAGGAGACAACATGTATAATGATGGTAAATCTCGTATGAGAATGTGATCTGTTTATTAAAGTTTCTATGTCCTTTTAAACTGATCCAAGAGGATAACTGGTCAGAAAAGATCCAATGAACATTAGACTTTTCTCTTTTTTTAACTATGTTCACAGAATATATTTTTCTTTTACTGGGTAAACATTCAAAAAGTTTCATCAGTTTTGTCTTCCAGCCAACTGACAGGATAATAGGTATACTAGTGGTATTATTGTTCTTTATCAGTCCACTTCTGGATGCCCAGAACAGGAATGTGCCAAATATGAGAAAGAGTGGGGGTGGAGTTGTCACACAAAAAGCCTATCACTGGAAATTACATATGGCCAGAATTCTTGCTTTCCCAGCATGGATAGGAGATATAAAGAAGCAGGGGAAATTATTGATTGGACGATTTCAGTAACCACTGACTGTCCAGCCAGAATACCTGACCAACATAATTACCATAATGCCCAGGGCAAGCCACTAGAACAGGGGTCCCAAACGCCCAGTCCATGGACTGGCACCAGTCTGTGGCATGCCAGAATCTGGGCTGCACAAACAAGTGAAGCCCCATCTACGGGATGCAGGCAACATGCAAAACCACACACCCTCCGGTCTGTGGAAAAACCTTTCTCCATGGAATTGATCCTTGGTATCCTAAAGGTTGGGGGCCCACTGCACTAAAATATCAAATGAGAGCAAAGCAAACCCCATTCCCTACTACTACTAGCACCAAATATATTATCTAGTTTGATAATGAAGTTGTCAAGAAAACCACCAAGCTCAGAGCGCATTAAAGACCCCACAGTTCAATCCTGAGCTACAAATATTCTCTTCTAGTGATAATTGCCCTAGCTGAAGAGTGGATAGTAATTTGGACAGCAATGTGTCAATTCAGCTCCAGCTCCAGCCATTATAGCAGTAGGGAAAGCAATTTGAGGCTGCTGTGCAAAAGAGTCCTTTGTATACCATATAGAGGAGGGCCTTGATAAATAAGATTGCCCACTCAAAGTTTTTCAATTGCTAGTTGGAAATTTTGTTACAGGAAAGTATGGTCAAGTCTTAAAAGCCTGTCACATGGATTACAGTCAGGGATGAAATCCAGCAGGTTCTGACAGGTTCTGGAGAACCGGTAGCGGAAATTTTGAGTAGTTTGGAGAACCTGCAAATACCACCTCTGGCTGGTCCCAGAGTGGGGAGGGAATGGAGATTTTGCAGTATCCTTCCCCTGCCACGCCCACCAAACCACATCATGCCCATCAAGCCGCACCTACAGAACCGGTAGTAAAAAAATTGGATTTCACCACTGATTACAGTAAATATAAATTTTCTACTGAAGGCCAACAGAATTCACATTCGTTTATGCAGTTGAATTCTGCAAAACTGTTTCTGTGGATACTTGCAGAGTTGCACACCATTTGTAGGTGATCATATTGAGAAACAAACGCGGTTACAATTTCAAGTGGAAAGTTTGCTTGCCTGAAGAATTTACCCCATTAACTTAAGTGCAACTAAGCGCTATGATTTATTTATTGTATTTATTTATATGTCAAGCACGTATTAGATAATATATATAACTATAAACATGATTTGAATACATGAAATGAATACGAATAAAAGGGAACATTAGGACCAGGCACGCTGGTGCGCTTATGCATTCCCCTTACATGTGTGTGTGTGTGTGTGTATGTATATATACCCCCAATTGCGATACGGTTTTTGCGGACCGAAACACCACTTGAATAAATCGGCCTTTAAGGCGCCACGAGGGTCTACGACCTTCTACAGAGCGAGGGAGATGCTCCCTTTCAGAAGAACCGATTGGCGAGCATCTCCATCATTGCGCAAGTCAGGTGAGCGCCATCCTTCTCCTACCCGCGGAGCGCTCGGGTTGCAGATCTCGCGGCGCCTTCTTCACGCGACTCGCGCTCTTTTCCCGCCATCTTGAAAAGATGCACGCAGAAAGCTTCCGGACCTTCGGTGGCCGGTGCGCATGCGCGTTCCGCGCGGGGTGGTCAAGCGAAAGAAGGGAATAAGAGGGCGAAACGAGAGAGGGGCGAGAGGCCTCGGAAGCCTTTTTATGCCGCGGCGGTCTCTGCATGATGTACCGTCCCGGTTGCGGCCGCTCGAGCATGATATCCTCCAGCCGGCCCAAAGAGAACAGCACCTCAGGCTCCCGATGTTCCCGGTCCGCTGCTCCCACCACCCAGACCACCGGGTCAAGTCGAGGCCGTAGCCCGCGCCGCTCCCGTTCTCCGTCTCC
>JANHFT010001708.1:190800-202856 GCA_032467955.1 Pseudoxenodon macrops
CCTTCTGTATCTCTCTCTCCCCATCTCCCTATCGTCTCTCTCTCCCCCTCTCTGTGTATCACTGTGTGTGTCTCTTCTGTCTCTCTCTCCCCCCTCTCTGTGTATCACTCTGTGTGTCTCTCTTTGTCTCTCTCTCTCTACCCCTCTGTATCACTCTGTGTGTGTGTCTCTATGTCTCTCTCACACACCCTCTCTGTGTATCACTCTGCTGTACGTGTCTCTTAGACTCTCTCTCTGCCCCTGTCCCCCTCTTTCGGAAAGCCGTGGCTGGTCCAAGGCAGCAAGCTCTTCTTGGGCGCTTCACTACTTCTTTTATTTATTATTTTTGGAAATCTGGACTGGAAGATGGAACAATCGCCAGCAGCAGCGGAGGCTTTCTTTAAGGCAACCGTTCTCCTTCCCTTCCTCTCACAACCCCATGGCTGGCTGTGGCTGAGCTGGGAGAGCGTGCACACACGTGAGGAGACCCTCCTCAAGTGATTGCCAAAGCGCAACAAAGTTGCGTGCGTGCCGGCCGGCCACTCACTTAAGGAGGGTCTTAACAGGATGCATCAGGACATGACAGTGTAGTAAGGCTCTGGCCATCGCCTTGCCGTGTTGTCCCCTGTCCCTGGCAGCTCTTCAGCCGAGCGTGGAGGGCATGAACTCCAGCCCGAAGTAATAGGAAGCGGCTGCCTTACACGCAAATATGGCACAAAGGCAGGTACAGGGCCACTTTGCTCCTGAGCTCACTGCCGACCCTCCTCCCCCTCTCATGATCCCCTCCCCGGCTGTGGCTAAGCCGGGAGTGTGTGCACATGCAGGGAGACCTTCCTTACCAAGTGGCTGCCCACATGCGCCTTTCCTGCGCTTTGGCACTCACTTGAGGGGCTCCCTGTACACTCCCGGCTCATCCACAGAGTCATGAGGGTAGGTGGGGGAGGAGGAGGGTCGCCTGAAGGGAAGCCTCCGCTCCGGTTAGTGATCATTCCTCAGCCCAGTTTTCCAAAAATATCCAAAAAAGAAATAAAAGGGTGAGGGGTGGGGCCAACCAGTGATGGGACAGGGAGTCACAGCAGAGGGCCCAAAGAGCCACATGTGGCTCTGGAGCTGCGGATTGCCGAACCCCACTCTAGGTGGTAGTGCATATCTCCATTTCTTAGTTGAGGAGCTAGTGTTGCCTGAAGACACTTTCTATGGTCATGTGCCCAACATGACTGTACACTGAGGTGAATGTTACCTTCTCACCAAAGTAGTACTTATTTATCTACTCGCATTTGCATGCTTTTGAAATGTTAGGTGGGCAAGTAACAGGAGTTCACCCCATCACACAGCACTGGGATCTCAAACCTGGTTTTAACCGCTGAGTCACTGCACCCCTAGGAACTCAGTACATAAGACTAATCAAGTTTCCTTGAAAATAGTTTTTAAAATTTACATTATGCAGATATAATTACAGAAAATACCCAGGGGATTATTTCCTAGATAAGCCATAGGAATATTATCTACTTTTTATTCATTTCATATTCAATATGTGTTTTTCCTGCTTTTTCTTTTAAAATAGTGGCCCTATGGTGGCTTGTAAAATACATTAATCAATTATGTTAATGTACAGCGGTTGTTTTAAATAAAATGTTTGACAATAGATTATAGCTTCAAAATGCTGATCACCCAATACCATAAATTTTAATTTGAAGCAAGGAGAACTAAATAATTTTCAGACCCTCTAGGTGTCAGGCCTTCAGCCATCTTTTCTTTTGGATCCTTGGCCTGCCACACTTTCTGTTATTCTACTATGCGTTTTCTATTGTGGGAAAATGGGAGAGGGGATTGTACAGAGTTGATGATATGTAGCCATAACAAAATTATTTCTAGAAAGCCAAGGTCATCCTTTGTCTCTGCACATGACTAGAATTGGATGGGGGGAACTGCCAGCATGGCAGTGAAAGATTGGACCATGTGATGGACTTGTGAGTGTGGGGGCAAGATCTTGAACTTTCAACTGGGTGGGGAAAACCGGGAAGGTTCATATTCGGGTTTTCCCTAGATGTGCCAACATGGCTCTCTTAATAAATTGGAACTTTGAGCATTACTTTGCTTTGGACTCTGATTTAGTTTGGGGTGCTATTTGGAATGTTGACACTAGGTCTAGAAAGTAGCAGCTGTAGATTGTTTCTCATCTTTTGATAGGGAATTTCACATACTACCTAGCAACTTCATTTATCCTGGTGTTGGTCCAGTAAGTATTGCTTTTAACAACATTAATCACACAACATAAATATTTGTGGATTTATTTGCTTGCATGCATGGGCAGAAATATTTTCTTCATTTTAAAGAAAATATTAAATCGTTTTCTTAATTTAAAATTTATTCAGTGTATGTATAAAATAGGATATCAAATAAGATAAATGGGATTCTGCCCATACCATTTTCTATGGGATGCAGTACTCAGATGGTTCACATTTCACACATCTTTCTAATTGGTCATCTTGTTTACTGGAAATATTTGTCTAAAGAATTACCGTATTTTTCAGAGTATAAGATGCACCTTTCCCCCCCCCCCTAACAGAGGGTGGAAATGTTGGTGCGTCTTATACACCGAATACAGCAATTTTGACCTGAAGCCCCGCCCCTGCATCCCATTTTTGCTAAAAATGGTCCTGTTTTTCGCAAAAACGGGGTGTGCAGAGGGTTTGGGAGGCTTGTGTTTCTGTGGGTTGGAGGAAGGCAAAATCTCCCCCGTTTTTACAAAAAACGAATGAAAAATGGGCCGTTTTTTGCAAAACAGGATAGTTTTTGCCTTCCCCCAGCCGACAGAAACACTGCAGGCTTCCCAAACCCTCTGCATGCCCTGTTTTTTGCAAAAATGGGTGAGGACAAAAACCTTTTTTTCCTTACTTACCTCTGAAATCTTGGTGCGTCTTATACACTGGTGTGTTTTATAGTTCGAAAAATAAGGTAATTTCTTTGTTCTTAGGATCTAATTTAGTCTATGTTTTTTAAAAATTAAATATTTTGACTAAAACATAATTTTAACTCCTTATAAATATGATTCCAGTTAGTCAAAGAATAGGAATGTTTTGTTCAATGAAGCTGGTTTTCCTGAAAATTTTGAAAAGGTATTTTGTGAAATAATCTCAAATTAATCTAGTCTGCATATTTCTGGATTTCTTAGGAAATGATATACTTGAACATGTTCATTTTAATGAAGCTTTATAATGCAACTTGTTTTTATAATTTGTGATAATACAAGCACAAACATTTTATCTGGAATATTTGAGGGGAAAATGAAATAATTTGGTGTGATGTTAACTACCGTATTTTTCAGAGTATAAGACCCCCCCCCCAAAGAGGCTGATAATTTGGGTGCTTCTTATACTCTCTAGCTTTTTCAAAGCTTTTTTAAAGCTTGTAAATTAAAGAAAACTTGTGCATTTATTCATAGATAATGCAAGCTTAGTGTGTATACTGCTTTTTAAATTGCCTTATTTCTAAAATTATTTATGTACGTGTGTGTGTGTGTGTGTGTGTGTGTCCCATACTGAATCACAATAATGTTATGTACTCCAATGTAAAACCTCTGGTTATATTTTGATTTTTTTTATAACATAGCCAATGTGATGGAATCATACTTTTTTCCAATTACAGAGACATTCCCCAGGTCAACGATCACGTTCCCCGGGTCAGCGTTCACGCTCCCCAGGCCGGCACTCACGTTCCCCGGGTCGGCATTCACGTTCCCCGGGTCGGCGCTCACGTTCTCCAGCTCGGCGTTCTAGAAGTCGACACTCTGAATCTTCTGTGGAACAGAATTTGCGGATCACTGTTGGCAATGATCGTTATGGTATTGATACACCTGAGAGAAAGAGGTTATGTGATAGACTGGGCTCACCAGTTGATAGCCTGAGTGATATGGATAGGTAGGTTTCTTTCAAGACTTGTTTCTCACAGTTATATTTCTTCAGACTTTTCCATGCTTGATATAAAACATCACAATCTTATAAGTCGTAATGAAAAATAACATTGGCCAAGCAATATTCAGCATTCCAGATGTAGGATAGAGTATTTAGTGTACTTTCTCAGGCTGATATTTCATAATTCCAAAATGAATGACAACTCATTCGTATACCGTAACAAAAATAGTAGTGTTAATACTGTAATGCAGTATTTCAATAAAATTCAATACATTTAAAAAGAATTTAATAAAAGAATACATGTGTAGTATTATAATCAGTTGCTTGACAAAATCCAAACGAAAATAACATTTTTGATATAATATCAGTATTTGGATTTTCATTAAAGATAGATTTGTCCCTTTTCTGTATATTAAATGATGAAAGTAAACATTCTGTGGTATGAGTATAATGGTATATATTCACATTAATGTTCTTTGTATGTGTAATACCTCAGTCATATTAAATTTGTGGAATGGGTTATCAGTCACATACAACGTACATTTTTGGGTTGATGGGTATATTTGGAAGTTTAATAGTATATTAAGAATGTTGAAACAAAATAGGTATTATGGGAGATGGGGCTTGACTGTTCACAATACAATGGTCTAAATCTATGCTGGATTATTGTGTTTTCATTTGCACATTGCTTTTCATTTTGGGGAGAAATACCCTGCAGTCTCTATGTCAAGAGTTGGTTCAGTCCAACAACTCTGACTCTCTGCCTTCCCAAATTTTCATTTTGACTGGAAAAGCTATTTGGATGAGTAATGAAATGTCTCCGTTTTAATAAACTTTGGTTCAGTTGCCATGCTTTAACCTTTTTGAATAATAGCTTAAGGTATCAATTTACTCAAAAGCAAAAGGGTGAAAATGCTTCATGTTTCCTCCTCCAAGATGCTCCCTACCATTCCCAGCTAGCTTTGTCTTGTCTCTGGGCAGACGTGCAAATAAAGCACTGGGCTGCTGTTAGGTTCTATTTTTATTTTCCAAAAATGAAAATAATATTTTATTCAACAAATAAATATTCATTTATTTCATTTATTCTATTTTTTATTTCATTTCACAATTTTCCAAGTACAAAGCAATAGATTGTAAATAGCATCTATGTAAGTAGTTAAAATGCACTGAAAATATTTCTGTATTTTGACGAATGAGCAAAATTATTTGTTGGTGGAAGTCGTTCTTCATCTTTAATCAACAGTATTATTATGAAAATTCTTGTTTTTATCAAATGGATCCTTCTCTAAGAAGTAAACATTAAGAGCAAATGTGGAACTGAAACCATTGTTTTTTTTTTTAACTTGACAAGATGGGGAGAAAAATGAAGAAGTGGTCTTTTAATGAGTTTCCTGTCTCCTGGTGAAAGTTTAGTAACTAAAGTTTACTAAATTTACAGGTGCAAAATCTTATGTAGAAAATAGATTACAGTTTAACAGAATTCAAACATCCTGTTTTTGTAAACTAATATATGGGCTGTGTTTCATCTGCAGATGGTTTTTACTATTAGCAATTTTCTATTTGCAATAAGATTATAGATAAAGGCATATGCAAAATATATTTAGAAAAAAATAATCTTTGGAATAGCATGAATCACTGATAGAATGGTAAAATATTTTCTTTTGAATACTGAATAACATGATGTGTTGCAATGAAAGCTGTTTTGTCGTCTGTAATCAGATGTGCATTCAAATAGAACAGTCATTTAACATATTTCAGTGCTGAAAATGAAAAACCCTTGTCCCTGGGGAAGGTTTTATTTCTAAATAAAAAGTGTTGATTTTCTGTTGTTTTTTAAACGTGCAGGTAGTTCTTGACTTATGATCACAATTGAACCACAAATTTATGTTGCTAAGCAAGACAGTTGTTAAGTGAGTTTTGCCCCATTTTATGGCCTTTCTTGCCAGAGATGTTAAGTGAATCACTGCAGTGATTAAGTTAGTATACAGGGTTGTTAAATGAATCTGACTTTCCCTTTGACTTTGTCAGAAGGTTGCAAAAGATGATAACATGACCCTGGGACACTGCAACTGTCATAAATATAAACCAGTTGTCAAGCTTCCAAATTCTGATCACATAACCATGGGGATACTGCAATGGTCATAAGTGCAATAAGTCACAAGCAATGTTGTATCTTTGAAAGGTCGCTAAACAAATTATTGTAAGTTAATGACTACTTATACAATACAGGTAGTCCTTGACTTATTACTACAATTGGAATGGAATTGCTATTGTAAGCCATGGTCATAAGTCTAGTCAATATATGTCAATTTTTATGGTGGTTGTTAAGTGAATCTCCTCAGTTGCTAACAATCACATAGTCAATAAGTGAAAACCCCAGGTTGTTTTTTTTGCCAGAAGTTGGCAAAAAAGTTGCAATCTTAAACTGGCATTTAAATATAAATGCCAGTTGCCAGACATCTGAATTGTGATCACCTGACCATGGGGTTGGTGTAAAACTTGTAAGTGTGAATACAGGTCATAAAGTCAGTTTTTCCGAGCCCATTGTAACTGAATCATTGTTAAATCAGCGGTCATAAGTTGAGGTCCTGTAAAAATATAAAGTGAGAATATGTTTGTGAGATACAAAAATTAAATTTAGAAAAACTAGATTAAAAATAAGCTATAACTGATTATTCAGCACAATGTTGCAATATTATAGGTTCCTATTCAAGGCATGAATGAATTAGTCATGGTGTCTTTCATTTTGTTCCTGATTTGTTTGTTTGTTTTTCAAAATGGTCAGCATATTGCATCCAGTGAGCATGTTCTGTACCATTGTGGTATTCAATGGGGTAATTTTATTGAGACAATCCTTTGATTTTCTTAAACCTATTGATGTTTTATAAACACATCTGCATACTGTCATGATCCATGTGAGGAAAATAATTTTACTAAATAGGATCTTTCTATTGTATGCAATTTGAATTATATTATTCTAAAGAAATTTTAATGTTGCTAACAATTAGGGATACAAATTGCAAACCTTTTCCAACTGTTATCCTAAAAGGCTGTTTAAAAAAAAAAAAATTGTAGCTTCAGTGGAATATATAACACTTTGAGTTATTTCAGTTAAAGAAAATTCATTAATTAAACTTACTTATGTAATAGGTGAGATGAGTGATGTAAAAATTTATAAATAAATACAAATAGGATGAGCAAGTATGAAAAATCAATTAAAAATATAATACAAATAAAAATAAAAGTATGGAAAGAAAAAAAAGGGATAAAGCCAGAGCATTAGAGAGTTAGTAGCAAAATATTTGTATCATCAGGTTATAAATAATATTTCCCCTCTAATTGAGATAGGAGCTAATTAAGAGCCACTGTATTCATAATGTTTGAATTTACAGGTAGAACAGCATCTACCTGTAGGTGGGATTGAATTCTATTGACATGTTAAAATGATAGAGTGTATGTTAAAATGATAGAGTCACAGCAGGGGCAATGGAAGAAAATGTTGCAATTTTCCAATATTGCCGTGGGAAAGGTGTCAAAGCAGTTTGGTAGCTTTGTAGTGTGTAGAAAGGTGACATTAAATAGGTACATAGCAGTTATTTTGATTAAAAACTGCCAATAGAAATTCCCAATAGGTCCCAAATCCATCTGCTGTGTTATATCGAAAAGTAGTTAGCAAATTTCTCCTTTGGTCCCTTTGAACTTAAAAACCACATATACTAGGGAGAGAGATCAAATATACGGTAGGTTGATAGAATTTCCCCCCGTTCATTGTGAAGGAAAGTTACAGTATTGTAAAGAAATAATGTAGTACGTGAACAGTTGGTATAAGAAGAACTTAACTCAGTAAGGTAGGCAGGCAACAAATGCAGGCTCTGGAGCCCTGTGTTTGATAAATCAATGCAGAATGAATAACAGAATGTCATTGCTATTTTCATCTATATTCTCTGACTTCTAGCATATGATGGTAGAAGCTCAGTGGTTTGTTAAGGCACAGGATGGGCTACTTTAAATGAAAGGTGATTAAACGATTTTTTCCATTAACTGGGAAACAGTGGTGCAGGTCAAAGAAGTAAGACTATTACGTACACTGCTATATCATTCTTACAATGAAAGTATATAAAACTACTTTAAGAGGTAGACATGATGAAGTGTTGCTGTTCATCATGAACTGAAATTTAAGTATTATATCTGGCAAAAGAACAGTAGCATTTCTTATTTTTCTGCTAATATCTTTTTATGCAATTTTCAAAAATCAAGATATTCTGGTCCACACTTTATGTAAGATCTAACCCTCACCTTGAAATGTAAGTTATGTCCAGTGAATAGAATAACACCCACCAATGGATTTCCTCCTCTCCTCTTGACAAATCTGCCTTAATGGCTGATGGACATTCCAGAAAAGATTAAAAGAAAACAAAAGGTATAGATGGAAGGAGAGCAATAAAATAAGCTGAATTGAATATAGAATTTAGTGAATGGATTTGCAGCTTATGCTTAAGTTTCATCTTTCCTCTGTTCATTAATAACTTTTTTAGAAGTTATTTAATTAAGAACAAAATACCTTGGTTTGTGATAGGAAATGAACCTGTTGTGAAAGTTATAAAACTTTTGGAACTGACTGTATTAGGTTGAAAGGAAAAATAATGATTATGCATAAGCAGGCTGCTTTTCAACATTTCTGTTCAACTGACACTATTCAAATTTGTGAATGAAGTTATAATTTGTGTATCTCTCTAATCAGGGATGATTTGGCTGATGGACCAATATTTAGCAGAAGCCTTTTACGTCGTCGGAGCCTTGAGAGATATCCTTCTCGTGAGGAAAATCAGGCGAGTCCTTTCAGTAGGAGACATGATGAGGACTATCACAATAGGGATGTTTTCCTCCATCGATCAGCCTATAGCATGAACTTTGAGGATAAACCAAGAGAAACTGATAGGGAAGGTGAACTACATAGAAAATCCTTATATGCATTGGAGGATAGAGGGCGGGAGCCAAAACGACCTCGATATGACAGAAATGACAGATTACTTGATATGAACATGGAACCACAGGGTTTCTTGTCAGGAACACGAAAGTACCGTAAACGAAGTTTTAGTAGAAGTCCAAGTCCGACATATCTCAACGAAGATTTTCGCGAACTTGAAAGTGCTAGAAGGAAAAGAAAAGAAGAGGAACTGAACAGAAATCTGAGTCGGGAACTATCTGGCAATAGTTATGTGATGACTGGTTCAACTAATCCAACGAAATCTTCTGAACCTCAGTACCTTTATAGACCTGATGAGGCACCAGCAATGCCCAAAAAATCTATTTTGAAGAAACGTGTGGATGATCATTCTGTACAGGTTTGACACCACTCCACTCCATTTTTGTTACTGTCAGTTGTAATTTTTAAAAATCTCTTTAATGCTTCATTTCAACTGTGTTAGTTTATGGGCATATTTCTCTAAAATGCCATTGAAGATTGTTGGTTTAGTGTGAATCCCTTATAATTATCAGCTTGATTTCATTTGATCTAAATGAGGACGTTACTTGTTTTAAAATTTAGGGCAACAATCTGTAAGTCTTTAAGCAATTATGGTCATCCTAGAGAACTATTTCTAAAGTTAGTGATACACAGTGAACTCAATTTTAGAACTTAAAGAATATATTATTTTTTAATGGCTACATGTTCAGTTTCAATATGCTTGGGGATATTGGGGAAATGCCTTTGTTAGCCTTACAAAATTCACAGAAAAATATGTGAGCTTTTAAGACTCCTTGTTTATAAAAAGAATGGAGAAAAATACCATTAATTTTTTACTGAACTCCTGCAAGATGAAAAGTGGGAGCTCTTGCCATTCTTACTCTCCAAACATATGTTTTAAAATACACATTTGCTAAACACAAAAAGTTTTTTTAATGATAGAAGTATATATTAATAGATTTATCAAATAATATATATGTAAAGTACATATTTCAAAGAAGGTTGTATTGTTGACTTATATTTGTATGATTCAAAATGTACAACTGATAACTTTCGGAATTCATAAAACTATCATAAGGAATTGATAAGCTGGTATGAGTAAACTAGGTTGTGCAACTTTTTCCAGACTGATAGTCTTAAGTGGCATGCCAGGAGCAGCAATCCCAAACGTTGGTGGGCCAGGCTGAAGATTGTAGATATTATTTGTGTGTTAAGTCATTTCCCTAAATGGATTGCATCGTGGATTGGTCTTTTCACTTGCTCTACTCTAAGAGCCAGACTTTTTGGTTCTTACAAAAAAAGCATTTTCCTACAGCTTTGCCAAGGATTCTATTACTTCCTATTTTACTTTTTCTCTGTTCTGTTTGTTTTGGCAAGGTAAGAAGCCCTTTCTAACCACTACAATCATGACACAAGGAGTAACCACTGCTAGTCCCCCCCCCCCAATTGTTTTCCTCTCAGCAGTCCTTCATTCTAGCTACAGCGACACTGGAACTGTCACATTTCTGAATGCCATATCTGTGTTCAAAAATAATACTTTTGAGGGCTGTCATCTCTTCAAGGAACTCTCAGACTGAGAACTTTGTCTTCAAAGAAGAGTCTTTGTGTAATAACTTCTGTTCCCTGCCCAGATCCAGTGTTCATTCTAAAAACCAGTTTACATCTTTTACAAAAGTCAGGAGCTGTGATTAACTATCCTTTTGACCCAAACCCCCTGAAGAAGCCCTCCTGGAGGAGGGATGACTTTTTGAACATATGAGGAACTACTAAGATCCAGGGTGGATTTAAATAATGATTTAAATCACTAGTAAAAAGGCTTGATTTAATCAACTCAATTTCAATCATAATTTTTAAAGAGCAACTGTCATTTCTTTCCCGCAGCAGCTCCTCTGACCTGCTGTTGACTCAGCAACAATTCCAATATTGCAGAATATATAGCCTCATGCTATATAACTAAGCTTCATTTCATACTGAATAAATCAAATTATTAATGTGTCTTAAATAGAAAACTATCTTTAGATAGATTTTTACTCCAAAAGCCTTTTCTTAAAATAATTTTGATAACAATAAAAAAATCTGATTAAAATAAAAAAAATCTGATTAAATTTTTTTTAAATATGATTTTTTTATTTTAAAAAATCATCAATTTTTATCCACCCTGCTAACAGCAGCATTTGATTACTGCTTTGTGTCATTTTAAGAGTCTCTATTAAGTTGCAAGATTTCTATCTCAATATTTTCCAGATAGGTATCTGTACCTGACTTTGACTTAGGAGTGTTAGTGTGTTGCTGTTTTGAGGGGATAATGGCACACTCAACTAGGAATGCAGTAGTCTCATCTGTATGCTCTACTGATGGCTTCCAAGCAGACACATGCACATGGCCTTGTTTCCTGAGACACTGCAAACTGAATATTCAAATTTCTGCTTCCTTTGGCAAATGTATCTTTCAGAGGAGGATAGGTTGTGTTTGATTGCATTCTGCATATTCTTGCACAGTGAGATTATTTTGGTATGTCCCACTATAGGCTGCCCTTCTTCACTGTTGGAAATGTAACTCTGGATTTACTATGAAGGTCCATTTTCTACAGTGGAGAGAGGGAAACTGGCCTTCCTGTATTTATTTATGTTTCCTTGGGTTTGTTTTTCCCCATTTTTTTCTTTTTCACTTTATCCCTGGACATTTTTAACTAACTGGATGTTGGAGCTTTCTTCTGTTGATATTCTGAAGATATAGAGATGGAGAAATATATGTAAAGGAGAATATATTTAGTTCTGGTTTAAAATGAGGGATCTTTGGTGCTCTCTGAGCTTGCTTGTTTTCTTGCAGACTCTTTATTACCCATACTAGGTAATATTATCAGTGTTAGTGACTGCAAGAAAAACAAACAAGCTCAGAGAGCCCGAAGGATTCCTCATGGGTTTTCTATGTGACTCCCCACTTTCAATTTGGTGCTATCTGCTACAGAATGTGGGAGGAGCAGCACATTTTAGGGTACCCTATTTCCATTATAGACCTTCATAGAATGCCCCATGTTATATTTTCTTATTCTGTCACATTAAGTATTACATCCAGGTTTTCAGCTTTTGGAGGGGATGAACTAACTAGGATGTCAGATTATATATACCGTGTTTCCCCGAAAATAAGACAGGGTCTTATTTTCTTTTGACCCCCAAAATAAGTGCTTGGCCTTATTT
>JANHFT010001708.1:212154-229493 GCA_032467955.1 Pseudoxenodon macrops
TTTTCCCCAATATTTTCTTGCCACTGCACACATCCACCATGCATGGTAATATGATCCATACCCCTTCTTGCATTTCCAACAAGCTGGAGATGTATTTGGAAACATCTTCACTATCCTGGCCTGGTTTTCCTTGTATGCCGCCAACATTGTTAGTTTAAAATTTATTTCCCAAAATGTTTCCCATTTTTTCAATTCTATATTATATCCGTAATTTTTGGCCCATCGTAAACTGTTAAGTTATTTTCAAATTCACAGGTTGGGGGAGAAGAAACCAGTAACATCTAAAATCCAAAAAGGAATGGAAATTCACTTAAAAAGATAACAGTGAGCTTAAGACCCACATTAGATGTTTGGCATGTACAAGCAATGCATACAGAATTGTAGATACTCACCTGTGTGTGTGTGTGGGAAAAGCAAATGGAAGGACCTCCTTAGACATTTTGCGGTATTATTTTATTAGGAAGTTAGTAGGCCTATTGACGTTTTAAAAAAATCATTGAAATCTTTTAAGCAACAAATGCTTCTTTTATCAGGCAACTTCATTATGAGAAAAGGTAAGGGGAAAATAAAAAATAGATTACAGAGCCATATCTATACCAGGTCACGTTGTTGGATCCCATCACTGGTATAATTTTAATTTAGAGCACATGCACCAAAGACAAATCCCTTGTGTGTCCAATCACACTTGGCCAATAAAGAATTCTATTCTATTAGATACCTAAATTCCCCAAAACTGACTAATTTGATTTAGATGCCATTTTCAGATACCCCTAATTAGATACTCCCTAGTTTGATTTAGATACCATTTCCCCCCCACTAAACCTGATTTCTTCTGATATATTGGACTGCAATCCCCATCTTTTCCACCTAAACTGGTTGGGGATGATGGGAATTGGGGTCTAGTACTTCTACAAGAGCTTCGATGGAAAAGGACACATGTATGCACATACAATGAAGCCACAGTCCTAGACTAAAAAGCTTTATTTAGAGTTAGACGTCCTCCGAGGTAACAGTCCCAAGGGGATTCCTGGCATACGGCAAAGGCAATCCCCGTAGGGGCTGCCCTTTTGCTGTTACGCACGTGGGAAAGCGGAGAAGGGGAAACCACGGGGGAGGCTTCCCGCGGGCTGCCTTGCTGCAAGGGGCGTGGCGCGCGAGAAGGCGAGCCCGGGAAGGGGCGGGGCCCAGCGGCGAAGAGAACAGGCAGCCCAGAGAGAAAGGAGGGACGCCCTCGAGGAAGGGGGCGTGGCGTGAGAACGGGACGGGCTAGCGAGGATGGAGATGGGGTGGAGCCTCGCTTCGGAAAGAACCGGGGGATGGAGCGACCGGGCGTGAAGGTTGTGGGGGCGGCGGATGTCCGAGTTGGGGGGAGTCAGGGGAAGAAAGGGTCCGGCACTCGAAATTACGTCCCTCACAACCCAACCGCAGCTCCCACACTCACCGGTTTCATCAGTAACATAGGGAGTCGCCATCTTGGAAACGCGACCCACTTCCGGTCGCATCCCCCCCCTCCCCCGGATATGGCGCGGAGGGGAGGAGAAGACGAGTGGTCCGGCGGCCATTTTGTCCCGGAGCGGAACTGCTTTTGTGCTTCACTTTTGTTTTTGTTTTTGCGCTCTTGGTGTCCGACACCTCTGCGTGCCAGAATTAAAATTAAAAATATTTTGAACCTCCAAGCCAACTTCCTTAACTTCCAAGTGTGTGTCTGAGGTTGGTCAGTGCCATCCATTCACTGCATTCTCTTGTTTTATCTAGCAAATATTGCAGCCCGAGGAAGGATTCCACCTGTTTATAGCAATGCAGCACAGCTCTCCTTCCCGATTTTATTTTAAATACTTTGCCTGATCTTGCAAATCCTTTTCTGTAACCATTTGGCACAGAAACAGCATTTGCTAAAGTTTTATCTTGGGAATCTGATCGTCGCCAGTTCTTGTAGTTAATGTATGCTTTAGTATATTATGGGAATCTAGAAAACTAAATAAATTACAATATAACGCTAATCATGGGTAAGTAGTTTGCAAATTTACCCGGTGCCTTAGAATAATGCTGGAAAGTGTTAATTTTACAAATACAAATACAAATGACATAAAGAGATCAAGAAGCTGAAGGCAGAAAACCTTGATTTCTATTATAAGTGTTTATCCCTCAAAACACAGACATCTAAAAATTCAGAAAGTTAAGACGTAAGCAGGTGAATTTGCTGAATTATAATCAGGGTAATATAGTAGCATATGGCATTTTAGGTAATCCAAGTAGCTATACTATGAATATTGATAAAATAGTTTTGGGAGAGGGTATTTCTGTTTCTAAAATAACTCCTGCAATAGGTAAACAGGTTGCCACATGATTTTTCAGAAAATACTAGTGAGATCTTCCTTCCCACTATAGAATGGAATAGAAAATAGAATAGAATAGAATTCTTTATTGGCCAAGTGCGACTGGACACACAAGGAATTTGTCTCTGGTGCATAAGCTCTCAATGTACATACAAGCAACAAGTGGTAAATCATGATCATAATCATAAATATAATCATAAGATACAACACATAGTTATAGTCATAGGATACTAGATAAGCAATCAACATAAATCATAATAGGATACTAAATAGAAACAAGCAACATAATCATAAAATACAAAGAACATTATAGTCAAAAGAAGCCAAGGAAATAGGCAATAGGAAAAATGAGAAGGATACTAGTAATACAGCCCTACTAGGTGGTTTATCATCCCAGGGCATAAGACAGTGTTATGGAATTAGTTGTTTAGTAGAGTGATAGCATGGGGGAAGAACTGTCCTTATGTCTGGTTGTTTTGGCGGGCAATGCTCTGTAGTGTCGTCTTGAGGAAAGAAGTTGAAATAGTTTAGGTCCAGAATATGAGGGGTCTGTAGATATTTTCACAGCCCTCTTTCTAGCTTGTGCAGTATACAGGTCTTCAATGGAAGGCAAGCTGGTTGCAATCGTTTTTTCTGCAGTCCTAACTCCGTTGAAATCTGTGTCTGTCTTGTTTGGTTGCTGTGCCAAACCAGACAGTTATAGAGGTGCAAATGACAGATTCAATAATTTATTTTTAGAATTGTATTAGCAACTCCTTAGGCAGTCTGAGCTTTCTGAGTTGGCACAGGAAGAACATTCTTTGTTGTGCTTTTTTGATGACTTTTTGATGTTATGTGTCCATTTCAAGTCCTGAGATATTATAGAACCTAGAAACTTGAAGGTCTTTACTAGGTGTGTCATTGAGGGCCACATCAGTGTCGAGGACATCTGTAGTGTTGGTGCCTGTGATGGCCCAAGTGCTCTGCCAGTGAAAATGGAGCCCTCGCAAGCCCTGTTTTTGCCTGGGATGGCCTCCTGCAACCCTCTGTCAGTGAAAACAGAGCTCAGGAAGGACATGTGCTGCCCTTCCAATCTCTGTTTTTGCTGGTAGAGGCACTGCGGGCTGGTCTTTCGCTGTTTCCAGGGCGGCCCCATGGAGCAAATCTAAGCACCCCGTGGGCTGGATCTGGCCTGCGGACCTTGAGTTTTGACTTTACTGTCAAAACTGTGTTGTCTAGTATTGCAAGAGGTGGTAGAATGGGAGGGTTTCTCCTAAAATCTGTTATCAGTTTTGCGTGTATTCAGTTCAAAATTGTTCCGACTGCACCATAGGCCAGTTGTTCAACTTCCTGTCTGCATGCAGATTCATCGTCATCTCGAATGAGACCAATCAGAGAGGGATCCTTTGAGATGCAGTCATTGGTATAGAGAGAAAAGAGTAATGGAGAGAGCACACACAGCCCTGTAGGGCACCTGTACTAATTCTGCAGGAATCTGATGTGATTTTGCCTAGCTTCACCTGCTGCTTCCAATCTGTAAGAAAGCTTATGATCCACTTAAAAATGTGGATCATAAGGTACAGCTAGCTGAATTAGTTTAGTGAGAAAAATATCTGGAATGATGGTATTGAATGCTGAGTTGAAGTCTACATAAAGTACTCTTGCATAGATAGGTCCTTGGAGATTCAAGATGTTTGATTTGACTGCAGTCTATGAGAGTACACACATACTGATAGGTTTTAACTTTTCATACTTCATTTGTAGTAAGTTATAGTGGAGAGAGGGATAGCAATTCTTCCACATACTGTATGCTGCTGATATCAATTTCTTTTTGACTAATCTTAACTTTGACCAAAAGCCAAGCCTCTTTTTCATGTATCAGTCTATATGTTTTTGTCATTGTGCAAATAGACCCTGGATCCATATAACAGACCCTGGGCAGCAAAGACTCAAAATGAAACAAAACAGGAAGTCACAAAACGAATTGACAAAATACCTGTTCCAGCCAAAGGTATGCTGTCTGTCTTACCTTTAGTTGCTCAAAGCACACTGTCACAGGCCATTGTAATGTTAAGCAGTGTGCAACTTTGTTTTTATTTATTTATTTATTTATTTATAAATTTTAGTTGTCGCCCATCTCATGATTCTGGCGACTCTATTTAGATTTTTTCTAATTTTCAAGCAATTTTTTTTGTTGATTAATGCTTTACTTCAGCAGTAAATAGAAGTGGAAAAGCAATTTATATTTGATCTCTACACTGGGTTGAAATAGCTATAAGGAAGGATGGACAAAAGCAGGTTTTCATTTAAAATATCAGATCAGATTATTCTAATAGGAATTGTGTTTAGGATCCATAGTATAGTTTGCTGATAATATTTTAATTGTTGCTTTGTGCTTGCTAAAAACTACATAGTTTCTTAATCAATATTTGTGACTGAATCTTGCGGGGGGTGGGCATTTTAGGTTCTGAATTTCTTATCCCAGTCACTGGATATTACTGCCAACTCTGCAGTGAATTCTTTGGAGACCAGATATCAGCAGAACAACATGTCAAAAGTCATCTGCATAATGAGAAATATAAGGTTAGTGTCCAGATTATTAGTTCCATATAATTCATTGGTGCACATCATAATTAGTGCCCTGTCTTTTAAAAGCTATTTTGTTCCTCTTGACTTCTGTTAATGGCAAGGCAGGACAAAGCCATCTAGGTACAGGTGGGGCATGATATTCTCTGATCTTAGGGAGTTATTGCCTGCAAGTGCAATCTGCTGAAGATTCAGAAATATGATTTAATATAAAGCAGGTTGTAACTTTTAAATGTGGCTTTATTTCACCTTTTTAATATTTATTTTGCTATCTGGCACTTTTGTCTTTTTTATTTTGTTAGAAATATCATCTCAATATTCTTAACTCAGTAGAAATTCAGAAAGTTTTTAATGCTTGACTTGTGCTACTTAAAATGTATAAATTCTGTCATCCCCCGCCTCTTTTCCAGTAAATACAATTAATTCATCAGGTAGTGGAATAAGAAAGAGAATAATTTGAAAATCCAGACTTATTCCAGTGGACAATTGATGCATTAAGTAACAGTGCTGAAATGTTTCCTTTCATCCCACAGAAACATGTGGATGAGAATCCCCTCTATGAAGAAAGGCGGAATCTGGATCATCAGGCAGGATTGTCTGTGATTCAGGAAACTGAACGCAGGCTGAGACGGAAACTATGTGAGAAACAAAAAGAGGAAAAAGATGAGATGACAACAAAAACAGCAAAGAAAGAAGAAACAAAGAATATCAACGAACTAGGAGATGAGAATAATGAATGTGAAATTAGTAAAAGGAAAGAAATCTCTAATGGTGAAAAATGTGGGATTAAACTTAAATTGAAGAAAGATGACAAAGAAATGGAGAAGGAAGAGAGGAAAGAGGAATCTGAAAAGGAGTCAAAACTAACCACTTTTGGAAAATTCAGTTGGAGAAAGAATGAGAGGGATGAAAAAAATCAAGGGAAAGATATAGCTGTTTTTAAAGAAGAAAGCCCTGAGGAAGGTAAAGAAAGTAAGTCCCAATCTGGAAAGCAAAATTCAAAGCCCATTGCAATTAAGTTATCTGGAAAAACCGTCATTCCACATACAAGCCCCTGGACACCAGTTGTTTCAACTTCATCGCAAACCAAAATCCGCCCCAATTTGCCAATCCCAGTGATGGTTCTAAGGAAGACTGCAGTTACAACAGTAAGCAAGCCAGCACCCCTAAATACTTTTTTGTCTATAAAATCTTCTGGTACCACTGCCAAACCTCTGCCGGTTGTCAAAGAGGGAAATCCAGACATTGTTTTAGCACCAGATATTATATCAAAAGCATTTGGGGGAGAAGTAGTAGTTTTAAAGGGATCACAGGAGGATATAAAAGATATAAAGGAAGAAGCAGAGGAAGGCAAGCATGAAAGTGAGACAAAGGCTGTGGAACATGCAAATGTAACGAAGGCCCAGGAGCATGCAGATGTGGTGGCAAAAGCTCAAGCAAAGGCACGGGAGCTTGCAGCAATGGTGAAAGAAGATGTCTCACACATGACAAAAGCAAATGAGCAATCTCTTGAGAGGCCACATAGGCGCCCTCCTCTACTGCCACTGCCTCCAGGACCACCACTGTCACTATCTGTACCGCAGCCACCACCCATAGTATTTGCCCCTCAACCCCCTCCGCCACCAAAACAACTGGTTATCCTGGCAGATGATATGGCACCCGGTGTATCCGAGGATGATAAGAACATATTGGAAATGCCCATGTGTCCTCGCCCCTTGCCACCTCCAACTGTTTTTGGGGAGCATGTTAAAAAATTAAAGAAAAATAACTCTTCTCTAGCTGCAGGCAATGCTAAAGATCTATATGACATTTTTTACAACAGTAGTGGGAGAAATCCAGCTGAGAGCAAGCTAGTGAATTCTGCACTTTCAGAAAAAGGAAAATTGAATCCTACCGAGAAGGAGAAAAATACAGGTCTACAGGTAAATTCCCAGCAAAGTTGTAATCCTTTTTCAGAGGAATCTCTTTGCAGTGTATACACTTCCTCGGCTAGGAACCCAGAAACAGAGGAAGTAAAAGATGAGAAAATGATGACAACTGATGAAATTACTGAAATCAAAACCAGTGTTGAGAGGGACCTAGAAAAAGTCTCCTTTTCAGATATACAGTCTACATTGTCAGAAGCAGATGATTTAGCAAGAAGTACATCTTATCCATTCCATGATGAAGAAGAAGTGAGAATTCCTGTTCCATCTGAATTTAACAAATCATCTGAACCTGAGAAAAGTGAGTTAGCTGTGCAGATAGAAAAAATGAGCCCTCTTCATTTGGATGGGTTTAATGAGCCATCTATCAGTCTTGATATAACAGAACATGACATTTCTGATGATCGATCCGTCACACAATTCTCAGATATCTCCAACAATCTTCCAGAAAATGTCTCTGATTCTGTGCAAAATGACAGTTATTCTAAAGAATTATCAATTGATCTAAAACTGGACACTGAGGAATGCAATAGTGGGAAAAGTCCTCAGCCTTCAAAGGTCCAGTATTCAGATTCAGAGCTAAACAAAGTTGAATTCGACTCTTTTCTTACAAACAACGAACAAGAGGATTTGAATGATTCTCACTTAAAGGATGGTGAGGATTTTACTGTAGTTAACATTCTAGAATCTGAAGAGATTACAAATGAGAACTTTGTTAATGTAACAACAATAAATACCATAGAAGAGAAACATGAACAAATCAATCCATTCCCATTAAGCGGTGAAACCAAGGAACTCCAAATGGAAAAAACAGAAGCATTGGATAGTATTTCTTCTACAAATGAAATTAAATCTAATTATGTGGAATTCATGTTTATAAAACATACACAAAAATCTTCTGCCTCTGATTTGGAATTAAGTGGCACTGAAGAAAGAACAACTGTAGAAATAGAAAGTACTAATTTTTCAACACTTCAGCCAGAAATGAGCCAAGAATCACTAGATCCTCTTCCAACAGAAATCAGTATCGGGCATCTTGGAGAAGTGACCCTTTCCTTCACAGATTTGAATACTGAAGTATTGAATACCTCAACAGCTGATAATTTTGACTTAAACAATACATATCCAGAACTTAGTTTTGAACAGTCTACTACTTTTTCTCTGGATTTAGAAAATGAAGGAGTCTCTCCAAAATCTGATGAAACAAAGGCTATGGACTCTCCCAGACTGAAACCAAATTTGGAATTAGAAACCATTGATTTCACTCTGGGAAATATCACAGTAGAACATGAAGAGGTGGATATTCTGCCAACTGAAATTTTAAATGAGGACAATGCAGACAGTCCAAAGTTAGAAATGGTTGCACCTATTTGTTTAGAGTCCAGCAAAATGAGCGAGTTGGACACTGACCAACCAGTGATTGAATCCGAAATAATTAATTTTGTTGCATTTACCCCTGATGATCAAGAAGAGAAATTTTGCTCAGTGGTTTCAGATGCAATTATTCCACATGTGGTGTCTTCTGCATCAAAGGGTGACATGGCAGAAATAAGCATGCCCCTTGTTCAGTTGCAGGATATGTCTGATTCCATGCCCCAACCCCCATGTAGTAGCAAAGGAGACACGCCTGATAAGCTGTTGTGGAGCTGTGGTGGGGAAAATGTACAAAACCAAACTCTGACATGCATGGAATCCATCCTTCCAAAACTAAAGGAATCTGGAGAAGTGGGGGGTTCAGGTGACAGTGAATTGTACACTCTCAAGAATCAGATGCAGACATCCATAGATAAACTAACAAAGACAGAGGAAGAAAAGAATGGTGATAAATGTGAAGTTAAAAACAAGTTAGCTTCAGAAGTAACTGACAAATCTGCAGAGCACCTGGTAAGTACAGACAAAATTGTTCCAAATCTTTAAGCAGCAATTGTTGAAATTTTGTAAATATTATATTTTAGCTTAATAAGTTGAAAATTTATAACTTGCAATAGTCTTTTGTCAAAAAAAAAAATCTAAAAATTTGACTAAAATGTAAATTATATTGTATATATCTGATTGTGTAAAATATTTCTTTTTCAGTCTTGGACTTCCAGCCATTAAAAATGGATTTCTCATCCATAGTATGTGTTTCGGCTATGGTTTGGTGTTTTTTTTTTTAATTATTTCTGTAAAACTGTGACTACTTTTTACATTTTTCTTTGACTTTTTATGGTTTCTGATTTATACAGCTTTTGTAAATAACATTCCAAGTGCAACACTGACAAGCGCAAGGACAGGTGTTCAGGACTTCAGAAAAAAAGAAGGCTCTTGCTGAACCATTTAAGCAGAAAGTTTCTTTGAAACATTTTGCATGTTTCATTGCGCAAAATGTAAAATGCATGAAAAGTGTTCTGCATTTTTCATCATGCAGAAGATTGTTCTGCATTTTTTACTTGTTATTACCTTGTTGAACTACACCTGTAATCAAGACTGTGATGCCATATTGTATAAAATCCTGTGTGGATGCCATCTCACTGAGCAAAGGAGAAATAACTATCAACTCACTTTTGGAGAAAGAAAATCTTTGGTAAGGCTGTGGCCCATCAATTGGACTCTGCATATTGAGGTCACTTGCATGATTTAAAAATCACATTTTATTTTACTACATTGTGGTACAGTAACTGTTTGTGTTAAATTGTTTAGCAGCTGCCTAACTCAGAAGAAATGGAAGATCTGAATTTTGCTCTCTGGATTGGATTTCCATCATATAACCAGACATTACATGCCTGAATGAATCCCTGAGCTACAAAAATACTGTTGTGTGAAGGTTTTCAGTTATACAACTTGTCAAGAAACGCAGTGATGTTTGCATGGATTTATCTAAAAGGTTATATCTGTAAATCTAAAATAAACCCATGATGATCTGCGACATGATAAATACTTTTGTGTCTTTTTTATGTCTACTTCTATAAATAGTGTTTGGATTCTGTGGCTGAGATAAAGCTGATGAAAATTTCATCTTTCAAATTCACCTGATCAGCTTCTTAAGAGAAAACATTGCTTAAACATTGCAAATAATTATATACTTTCCATCTTAAAATAAATTTTTTTAAAGTAAACTTGCTTTGAATTTTAAATATACTGGTTCATCATACAAGATCAGTGTGGATAGGAGATGTGAAATATCTTGTAAATACAAGAAACAAACATACTGTAGTGGAAATAAAATGGCAATATTAGAAATCATTTCTTGTGAATGTATAATCCATTAAATTATGAAATGTTACTAAATCTACAGTGCTTTACTAACAACTTTTTGTCTTGACTCCTGACACCTACATGGATAAGTCTTTGTAGTTTTCATAGCAACATTTTTGAAAAATGATTTGCCATTGACCTATTCCTAGGGCTAAGAGAGAATGACTGCCCCAAAGTCTCCTAGCGGGCTTTATGCCTAAATCAGTAATAGAATTCATAGTTTCCTAATTTCAAGATCAAGGAGAATTTAGATTCCCAGTTAGCAACCTGGGGTGATCAAAATAGCACATGGTAACCAATGATATAAATTATCAGATGTAGGATAGCATAAATTCAGAAATATAGCTAAGATGTAATTGTCTGTTTGCATCAAGGTAACTAGGAATTACGTGGTCAGTTCTTTGGTTTAATTGTACAGTTGTTGAACATGTCTGTATAGAATATATTCATGTAATAAATATTTATATATCCTGCTCAATCCAGCAAGATTCAAAATAACTTACAAATTATAATAATGTAGTGATAATGATAGCAAATCAAAATTATAACATGAGATGCTGTGGCTTGCACCCCACATACTAGGTCAACTTGCTAAGCATGGAATGCCAGTAAGTAAAGCGATGTAAAACTGTTCATCTTTCACTGTTTTGTTGCATACTGCTGATAGTTTAAGGCAGGGGTGACAAACTCATGCTGTCACGTTATTGCCACATATTGTGACTTTTTTCTCCTTCGCTAAACCAGGGGTGGGCGTGGCCAACGCATGATGCATCCGGGCCATGAGTTTGATACCCTTGGTTTAAGGTTGAGAAGCAAGTTTAATATACAATGTTATTCTACCGGTAATAAAATTAATTATTACATTCGCTAGCATTATCCTACCAATGTACAATCTTTTCTTCTCCCTTCAGTAACTTTTTGTAACTTTTTCAATAAGGTTCTGAAGCATATTAGATTAAGAGATGGCAACTGGCTCAAGGCTAGGCATTGAGCTTTATAGGGTTTCCTCAGTCCAGGACTATATTCATTACATAACACTGGGTCTCATAATTTCTCTTATTCTGGATCAGATTATTTTAGCAATCTCTTTCTCAATATACAACAGATCCCACTCATTAACCTTTACAAAAGTCATTAAGATTTTGCTGTCTCCCCATGCATTCAAGGTCAGTTGAGCAGGAGTCCCCCTGTTTTGTTGTGTGTTTGGTAGCCATTTTGTAGTTTGTATTTATATATAGTCTAGTTTTTGTTTTATAGGTGTTTTTTTATTTATTGTATGCTTTTATTATGAGTTGGGAGGCCTTATACATCTTAAAAATAAATAATCTTGACTAAGGTCTCTCAAGATACTGAGTAGAATTCCTATGCATTCTATTATATGTTATAAGCAAGCAAGCTTCAAGAGGAAAATCACCATCCTTTAGTCCATAAATCAGGGATGGGTCGAGTTACAAAGAAAGTTACAAAGTATGGATTATAAGCAGTAACTGCAGATAAGAAGGGTCATTGAGAAAAAACTAGAAAAAATTGTAAATATGAAATACTTTCAAATGGACAAGCAAACTCATCAATTACAAAAAAGTAGCATTACTTGGAAGAGTACATATATTGAACAATTTCCTAGATCCTTGGGAAGTATTCAATAGTCAAAAGTATCAAGAATAATCAGAACCATTGACTTAGGTTACTTGTAAACATTTAAACTACAATTCTGTTGACATCACAATCAACAATGTTATTTAAACAACATTGTTGATTGTGATGTCAACAAAATTGTAGTTTAAACATTTACAAGTAACCCAAGTCAGTATTGTAAACATGGCTGAGATTTGATTCTGCATTTAATGAATAATCTTATACTTAATAATTGGAAGAGATTACTGTACCTTTGTATGCAAATGAAGATTTTGTGAAATTATATAACCGAGGACAATCTTTAAAATATTCTGAACTATATATACATTATTTTAGAAAGTTCAAGAACAATGCAAAAAAAAATATTGCTGTCTTATTTGGGTAAGAACTGTGATTTTACAGATAATTTCTTGCACTTAATCTTTTCTTCTGAATGTTGAAAATTGCTTCAAATATCTTAGGAATGTAACTGCTTAAAATTCTTTAGTCCCCCCCCCCTTTTTCAAAATAGTTCCGCTAGTGGTTGACTTGAAATAGATGTTTTCTCACATGGAATCTGGATTATACTTTTATGTAGGTTCAACCTTAGATGACCTTAACTTTCAAAGTAACTAAACATGAAATGAAGTGGAGAAATCCTTTCCTTTCATCCATCTTGCACATATCCAACTTGAGCAGCTGAAAGCAAAATGCTGTTCCTCTGACAGCTAGCTTCAACTGCTTATACCTTTCTCCTTTGTTGAAGTGGTTGCAAGTGCTAATTCCCCGAGACCTGGCTTAAGGCACTGTTCATATTTTCTGAAGTGAAAAACAGCAGGAAGGCTCAACTTCATAGCTGAAAGTGAAAGGGGAAGGGCTCATCATCCACATTCTGGAGGGATTAACATGACAAACTGATTTCCCTTGTTATTTTAAGTGTTAGGCCAGGTTGCAAATACATTTAGAATGTGTAAACATGATCACAGAGATCTGCGGCAAATGACAAGTTATACATAGGCAGCAGAGGTGGGTTCCTACCGGTTCGGATCGGTTCTACCGAGTGATGTCACAGAGTTGGTCCTGTTCCGTGGGTGCCACCATTTATTTATTTATTTTTCGGAAAAATAATTTTTTAAAATGTTTTTTCAGATATATTTTTTCTGCGCATGCACAGAAGCCGAGTTTCCGGCACTGCGCATGCATCACCATCTTGTTTTGGGGCTCTTTTTTTTGGGATTTTTTCCCACTGCGCATGTGCATGAGACCCGCCCACGCGGCACGGGAGGCAGCAGTGAGGTAAGTTAGAATCCACCCCTGATAGGCAGTGTTGCTAATGCCACACAGTTTCAAGCAACAGATATTTATACTTCTAACTTCTTTGGAACATTGCACAACATCAGGCTTTACTTGAGGTATGTCACAGTGAACTCTTATTCTTACTTATTCTTTCTGGACCATTATTGTTTTCTTGCATTGAGCCTGCTGCATGAGGGAGTTATGGAAAATCCTGTTATGGAAAATAAATTTTGTACAGTGGTATCGCTCATCCTGTATTGTGTTTTGGGAGAGGGAGAACTTTACAAAATAATGGTAGCTGGTACTAAATCTTTACATGCTGTGTTACATGCTGGAAAAAAATATCAAGCTGTATGCATATCACTCTCCATGTTAACAATGTTATTGCTATTCAACAGGGTAAACACCTATGCTTGAGAAACTCTTAGAAGTGCGTAACAATCAACTGGTTGAAAAACTTTAAATTGGAAAAAAAATAGCTCAAGAAATGCACATCAGAAGTCCTATACTACCCGCTGAAGTAATGGACGTCTAAAAATATGATTTCCCCCCTCCAAACATTAAGTTTTAAGTTTTCACAGTAATAGTTCAAAATATAAGAAGTTCAGGTTTCCAAGAGAATGTGACAGAAATCTGGATTCTGATTGATAAATCTGAGCATACATAATTTTTCTGTACTGAAACTGTATTGGGAACGTGTTTTCGTCATTAATTTGTATTTATATTTCTCTACATTTTGTAGAAAATTAGATATTGAAAGGATTGTAGAAGTAAGAAAAATGTTTGAAGCAATTTTGGAATGTCATGCTCAGATTGTTCATTTTTATCAAAGTATGTGCATTTGAATGCGTTTAAACTTACATCTATCTCAGTAATTGAAATTCATATTTTTTTTAAATTTAGAGAACTAGATTGATTAAGAAATCATCCTTTTTGGTTAGTAGCAATAATGTTTCATAACTAATATAAGGTAATTTTGGTTTTGGTTGAAATTTTCCTCTCAGTCTGACATAAATATAGCTAGCAGCTTTAATATTTATTTTTTATTAATTATTATTTAAACTTTTATTGTGCCCATCTCACTAAGCTAATAATAATATAGTAATAGAACTGTGTATGTGTGTAAAATGTTTTAGAAAGTCATGGCAATAAAACACATTGATCTTGCTAATTCTATGGAATTTAGCAGTAAGTCATGAAACTGAAAATACTTAATTATCATATTCATAATCTTAAAATAATTCCGTGTGGATCAGCTAATTCAGATCTGAACCTTCAGAGAAGATCATTTGTAGGGATAGATGATGGGACTTCAGTCTTAATTGAAGGTAAGTTCAATTAAGCTCAATTTGAATAAATACTTTAGATAATAACATTCATACCATAGTATCTGTTTTTCTTTTAATCTTACTGTTGATCCACAGAGGTTATAGTTGGTAAAATTCTGCTTCTAGTTAAGGCATAGCTGTAGTGAAAGCAACACATCAGTTTTTCAAGAACTTTTATAGGATTCATGAACTGAAAGAATTGTAGGACCATGAAGAATCTTTACCTTGCCTTGCACTGACTGACAGACAGACAGACAGACAGACAGACAGACAGACAGACAGACAGAGAGAAAAAAAAAAGAAAGCTGGATGATCAGGCATGTGTATGTGTGTGTAAAAAGTATAGGTCCCATTCAAGGCTCCTCTCTGTTGCTGGCCACCATGATATATACAATGATACAACAAAAACAATTTGTACGGTACTATTCCATTAATATTTGTTCAACGTAACATTTCAATTCATTTTTTAAAAATCTTACTTCTAAATATTAGCTTCAAATATTTCTAGAAAATACAGAAAAGATCTTGAAAAATAATGCAAAGTATGCAACTCAATTTATATAATCAAGATATACTTAATTCCTCTTATTTTAATTTTATATGATTACTTGAATTTGTGGGTTTTAATGGTTTTAAGGTTTTGCTTTTATAACTTGATTTGATGCAGACATTTTTCCCCTGACATCACTTGTATGGGAGAAAACATGGAGCAAAGTATTTTATATGAGCTATACATTAAGATAAATAGATGCAGATATTGCAGAAAATGTTTTATTGCCTGTTGCTAGAATCTTCAATATGATTATAGAACTATGTTTATTGCTATGTCTTAAGCTCATTAAAATTATTATAAAATTACCCTGGTGCCTGGCTGTTCTGTCAACTCTTGTTTATGGTTGTCAGTAGCTCTTTGATAGTTCAATAATTCCTTAAGAAATCATTTATAAAATATGTATGCTTCCCAACTCTGTAGCAATGAAATATATATGGAGTATGGCAAAGTAGCTAATAAGATAATTACCTAAGTAATACTTTTATGTATTGGAAACACAAAATACTTTATCTCTCATTTATCTGTGAAAAACATACAGGAAATAGATCTTGAAATTTATTTCCCTCAGATTCCATCTTTGAGATCTCTAAAGATAACCCAGCAGAAATAATGGATGGGTGTCATTCTGCGTCCTGAGGTAGAAACAGTTATGCCCGAGATGAAAAATGTTAACTGATTTGGAGCCCTGTTCAGGTTGCACATCAATTAGGTTGCTTGCATAGATGTGCCTACAATTGCTTTGGGTGGGATGGGTAGTGGCCAGTTGAAAGCATATGTAGGTATTCCTGTGGTGGATACCAGGTTCCCTCATGTATCCATGTAGCACTTCAGCTATATTAATAAAAACTCAAACTTTTCAGTCAAGAAAAGCAAAGCCTGAACAAATCTATACCTCATGTAAAACCTTGGAAGTAGTAGTGCCAGTCTTTTTAAGGATAGATTCTCTTTTTTGGATTTAGTTTAAAATTAGAAGTTTGTTTGTTAGATTTATATGGCCACCACTCACACTCAGTGACTCTATGTGGCTTACAAACTAAAAAAATATAGAAAATATATTAAAAAAGAATAAAAATCATTAACCCCTCAACCTCCCTGGCAACAACATACAACCAAATAAATCACTTATTTATGGATTTATAAATTTTATTTGCCACCCATCTCATATCCAATTACTGGGCGGATGGGCTCCATTCACGTAATGGGTTCCATCCCATACTGGGTTCCCCAGACCTGTTGCCAGAACCAGGTCTTCAGGGCCTTGTGAAAGAGTGTCCAAGTGGGAGCCAGTCTAATCTCTGTGAGGATGATATTCCAAAGGGAGGAACATGAATAAAGCCCTTCTGGGCCCCACCAGATTTACCTCCTTAGGTGACAGAACCCGCAACATTCCTTGCTTCCCCACTCTTAAATTTCAGCAATGGCACAGACAGACCTTGATGTTAGGTCCAACAATCAGGTCCAACTATGACAGGTGAAGGCAGTGAAATGCAGGCTAGGTGTATACCAGATCTTCTACAATTGTAATAACTTTGTTCTGATTAGAGTTGCCAAGCAAAGATTTACTTAATATTTTGAAGGTGATCCTTCAGTTGAGAAATATTGAAAACAGGAAAGTTCTTTACAGTTCATCAATGGGAGAGCACAAAAGATGGCAATACATCGAGACTTGCCAAGTTAAGCTACCTTTTTGGGCAATGACCAACAACACAGACAACAGCCTGTTGAACAACGAAATTCTTTATCCATCTCAAAGTATTTGTTCTGGTAGTAGATAGAATTGCGTTGGACTCATTTTACATGCTGAGGATACATGCAATGTGCATGACCAAATTCATCTAATCAAGTATATGACTGACTTATAAAGATGGCCATATTTGTCCAGTTGCATATTCTAAAAGAAGAGTTAGCACAAGACTAAGAGGGATATTGATTAAGCTGAAGAAAGCTATCATGGATTTAAAACAGGAAAACATTTTCTTTTTGGGAAAAGTAGATGTGATCTTGATCAATATGAGCCATTATTGGAAGAAAATCTGTTTACATTAAGCAAAAATGTACTGCTGAATCCTGACAGATTGGAACGATTACTGACTTAATTTTTCTGTTTGAGGTAGAAACAAAAAGAAATCTGCTTGTAGAATATAAATCACCTAAAATATAAATGTTGATACTTGGGGAAACATTCCAGATGCAGAACATAGAATGACTTTAAATGATAAGAAGGCAGGTTGGAATAGAAAGTTACAGGTGGGATTTTCTTAATTAGATGTTTAAATCTCGCCCAAATACTTTTAATTTTGGATTCCTGCACTGAGCAGATAGTTGAACTCGGCGGCTTATGTTTATTTTATTTCATTTTGTCAAGCATATACAAGCTTACAGAAAAAGTATAAACATGATTGTGAATACATAAAATGTATAAACCTGGTTATGAATACATGAGATGGTTACGAATACATGGGGACATTAGGACAGGGACGGTAGGCAC
>JANHFT010001708.1:234878-245751 GCA_032467955.1 Pseudoxenodon macrops
AAACAGTGTATATCATCTGTACTGTTTGCTGTTTGCTGGGAGGCAAATTGCTGGGAGGCAGAGGAAGATTTTTTTCTCTTCTTTTCTTGTTTTTCTCCCCAAAAACTAGGTGCGTCTTATACTCTGAAAAATACGGTAATCTCCCAAACTCTGGGTTCTGTTGTTTAAAGGAAAGTTGAACTTGGATTTTCATGATTTAGGTCCAATGCTCTAATAATTACACTATATTAGCTTTGTTGAAATGATCTTTTTCTAGCTGCTGTAAACTGATAGAATCAGCAGTTTTGTATGATCACCAAACATTATAACCATTGAGAATTGTCACATGTGTATGAACTTGGAATCTCAAGGACACTTTTTAAAAAATCTATAATTAACCTGATATACAGATTTAGGTGAGAGATTATTGTGAATGCATAAGAACAACAGTAATTTGGATGAGAGATGCTTTAAAAAAAATCTTGTTTGTCTTAAAAATTCCAACTTTGAAATTTAATTACATTTTCATTAATAAAGTATCAATGACTTTATATTATATCTTGTTCTTAAATTTAAGTGTTACTAAGAGTCTGTATTGAACATGACAGAATTTAATAAGCACATAAAAGGTATAAACATTTGCTTATGATTTAGTAATATTTAGTGGCAACTTGAAGAGAAATCCATCCTTAACATTTTTTCATTGTGTTAAAATTATTTTTCAAAACTTATATTGCCACCAAAAATGAAAAACCATTCAACTTGATTGATATATTTCAAGCAATTGACAGAGAATGCATTGTCTATTTTTAAATACTGAAGTAATATACAATCAATAGAATATCTAGCACCATTTCCCCCCAAGAATGACTTTGATCACAAATTGGACATTTTTCCCAATGATACCCCCATTGTTGCATCGTACAGGTCCTTGATACAAGAAGCTCAAAAGGTTAAAGAAATAAGGATAGAACATAATTGAAACGAGGAAAAAGTAAATATGCATGTAATAGAACTTTGAATTTCATGGAGGTGATATAAGATTTCTAAGCTCATTTATTTGGCAAGAAGTTTCCTTAAAATCATTAATGATTATTTCCAATTACATGTAGGTTCTCAAGTTATAATCACTTGTTCAACTGTTTCAAATTATAACAGCTCTGAATGAGGGGGACTGATCTGTGAAGTTGCAGCCATCACAAAATCTCCATGATTGTGATCTGCATGCTTGGTGCCCAGCTTGTAATTACGACATTGCAGTGAGCCATGATAAAGTGATTAATTTCATTGTCTGCTTCCCACAAGGAAATCAGTGGGGAAATGGGCAAGGAAACTTGCAAATCGCTGCCATAAGTCATTCCTGCCACTTTTTCTCCTGAGGAGACTCCCACTACAGAGGTGCTCTGTAGCACCCCCTCATCTTCCCATGTTCCTTAGCACACAACCTCAGCACTGCCACCCACTAGCCTGCAGCCTTCGCTCGGCCACCCGTGCTTCCCACTGCCTGCCCACAGCTATCACCTTCACCCTGCCCACAACACTGGCCCCTGGCCCCCAGTCCCTCATGCTCCTTACCTGTCTCTGACTCCTCCTTCTTCCTGCTTAATGATCTGTACATCCCCGGGGTTATGATGGCAAGTGTGACTGCTGGGATTGTCTAGCTAAGCTATGGAGTCATGTGATGGCATACTTTATGGCTGCATCCTTAGTGACCATAGTCCTGGTCCCAATTGCCAGTGCAATCGAAAGACTATCTCTATTGTAATTTCTATTATTATATATACAATAAATTGAGTATCCTCTACATTGCATAAGATATTTGAGATATCATGTGTTTGTTTTGTTTTATTAGTTACAAAGGTCCATTGTTAGAAGATGGAGCTCTGACCCTGGCAGCTTCTGGTGGAGCCACTTCCCCTGAATATACCAAACTCTGTGCTTGGTTGGTTTCAGAGTTGAGAGTGTTCTGCAAACTAGAGGAAAATGTACAAGCAACTAACAGTGAGTAATCAGGATCCCAGAATCATTTATACAGCTGTGTCATTCTTACTATTCCTGACATTTATTATGTATCTCCTTCGGTATTAATGTAACAGTTTTTGTACCTTTTTGATGAAATAACTATTAAGCACTGCAGCTAATAAGAATAGTTCCATTTATGTGCATGTATTTATTAAGAATAACCAAAAATAGTTAGTCTACTTTGGACCATTCCTTTTCCCCCCCTCCTTGTTCACAATGCATTCTAGTTTTTAATTTTATTGGAAAGCTTTATTATTTGTGTTTTCAAGAAAAATGGTGCAATTTAAACTTCAATAATCAATGTTGACTATTTGTTTGGACATTTAATGAGTGAGGTGTTTTTGTAACCTAAAAATATCTATGTCTTAAGGTCCAAGTGAAGCAGATGAGTTCCAGCTTGAAATTAGTGGGTTACTAGGTGAAATGAATTGTCCTTATACAACACTAACATCAGGAGACGTCACCAAGCGCCTTCTCAATCAAAGAAACTGCCTCCTGCTCCTCAGTAAGTTAAATGAAACTTCAGAAAACAGTAAAAAATGAAGAAAATAATTATATAGTTAGTATAGTATTCTGCAAAGGGTGGTAACCATTAAACCACTTTTGATGTTTAGAATCACAAGAAGGGATTAATGGTAATTAGAGAGAGACTGAAATTGGATATGCCGAAGCACCAGCTTCAAGTCCTATCAGTATTGCATCCATGGAATACCATAGTAGATTAAACTTTTTGAATTTTTGTTTAATTAGGAACAGGGCAATCGTGCTTGTGCTGTTGTTAATTGAGCTTGATTCCTTTGGTCTGTAGACACAAAAGACATTTTCATCAATGTTTTGCTGTTCGCATTACATGGGAACCTAGATTTATACCTTGCTGGAAAAGAAATAATTTAACATTAAGATGGTGTACTATCCTGATTTGTTAGTTGCTCTTATTCATAGGATGGAATAACATTAACCAAGAATATTTGAGTAGCACTGTGCCATGTCCCAAGTAAATCAGAAGTCATGTAGCTACAGCATTGGTTGTTGAATCAAAATAAGCACATTTTCCCTTGCTTGTTAGGAATAAAATTTGCTGGCAAGATGATCTGCCTTGACAGTTAAAAGAAATTCACAGGTGATGTTATGAAACAAGGTTTTTCTGCAATGCTGTTGCTCTTTAGGCATCATTTTGGTCATTTAGATTATAAACTGTTCTTGAACACAAATTTTTATGGTTGGTTTATGAAAAATACATAAAAATAAATTTCCATTTTAGCTATGTGATCTACACTTTGTTTAGTTTTCCTTAATATTCTATGAATAATGCCATGTTCTGACTCAATAATTATTTTTTCTCTGCTCTCTAGGCAGAGTTTTACTGGCTATGGTTTATCTTTAGGTCACCCTATTTAAGGCTGTTCTTTTATTTAATCATTTCTCACAATGTAGTGTGTAAAATTATATTCTTGGCTTAAAATAAGCGATCATTTAAAAAATGATCCCTGCTGTACTGAATGGTACCTTTTCATCTTTCAGCATACCTCATCTCAGAATTAGAAGCTGCTAGAATGCTGTATGTGAATGCTCCCCCGAAAAAAGCTCAGGAAGGTACTGGTAGTGAAGTATTTCAGGAATTAAAAGGCATATGCATTGCTTTAGGCATGTCAAAGCCCCCAGCCAACATAACAATGCTCCAGTTCTTCAGTGGAATAGAAAAAAAGGTAAGAACTAAAGGTTTGAATATAGAGTAACTTTCTAGTGCATAGGTAGTGATTACTGTGGCATATTATTCTGGAAAGGTACCATATGTTTCAGAGTATAAGATGCACTCCCCACCCCCAAGGGTGAAACTTTGAGTGCATCTTATACACCGAATGTAGCCAAAAACGCGAGGCACAGAGGAGACGATGGTCTGTGACAATCCCTGCAGCCTGGAACAGCTGATTGGGGGTATTCCGGGAGGCCGATCCACCCGCCAATCAGCTGCTTCTGCTAAATCAGGCTGCAATAATGTGCTGAAGCTGACCTGGCTGTTCGCTATTTGCTGCAAGGATGTGTCAGAGTTTGCAGCAGCAATTACATCCAGAAACCACACACAAGTAACTGATTCAGCAGGATTCAGTAACTTCTCTTTATATATAATATAATACATGAAGTAAATATACAATACCAAAAACAGGTTTTTCAATGTGGTAGTAAATACAAGCAAAACACAAGCAGAGGAGAGGAGTTTCAGTTTCAGAGCACACTAGTTTCAGAGCTCAGCACAGACTCAGAGCTGCAGAGCTAAGCCACGCCCAGGCTCCTTGCTGTCTCCTTGTTGCTCACACAGCAAATACTGCTTCAGTTTCCAAACAGCCCTCAACTCTCACACTGACAGGATGCTAGCCAGATGGATGCTGGTAGGCAGAGGCAGAATTTTTTCCCCTTATTTTCCTCCCCAAAAACTAAGTCTGTGTCTTATACTCCAGAGCGTATTATACGGTAATTAAAATAGGCACAAAGTAAGCCTTCTTGGGAATGGGAATAGCTATAACAATTGAGGCAATATTACCAAAATCTTTCTATAATTATTTTAGGTGGCTCATTTTAACCGGCAGAGAGATAAAAAAAGACCCTTTAGAGATTATCACACTGTATGCCCAATTTAGCTTGTAGAACATGGTGTTCAGGTGCTATGAATAAACTGTTATTTCTTCATAATTATCACCATGATAATCTGAAAAAGAAAAAAAAAGCTTACGTTTTAAGACATTCAGTTATTTCTTGGTAAGCTAATGCAGGAGTCTCCCATATTTTCCCCAGAATTGCTTGAAATCATAAATGTTTTCCTGAGGATTTTAAAATATATTATTGATGTAAAAAACAACAACACATGAGCCCTCCTTGGTCCCTCTACAACATGCAAAATCAATAGGAGAGGCTTACATTTATAATGCCAACCAAAATGGTACAAACACTGAGTCTTCAGAATCATCCAGTTTGGTATTGATCCATGTGAGAAAGTGTAGTAGCTGTCTTCATAATATTAATTTTATAATAGAAAATGAAGAGAGGTAGTAAGCAAGTATGTTAGGCTCTGTTAAGATCCTCGGCAGATTTCATATTGTATTTAAGATTGCTGGAATAAAGAAGCTATTACCCATTTTTGAGTACTATAACTTTTTCCTTAAATATGAAGTTTTGCTGTGCTACATAATGTGTTAACTTTGGTACTGACATGTATGGATTTTATAACATTCTTTTTACTTTATTTTGATTTCATATACTTTAATTTATTTTTTTTAAACATTGCAACAGATACCTATTCTTTTATCAGGACAATGCATGTATTGTACCATGCAATTGTTATAAATATATATATATAATGTCACATAGAATTCTTTAAAATATAGTAGCAGTTCCATTTGTAAGTGGGGGGGGGAGTAATTCCTTCTCTGCTCCTGAAGCCCACCGTTCTTCTCAAAAGAATGGAAGATTGGGTAATCATCTGGATCAGGGGTGTCAAACTTGATTTTATTGAGGGCAACATCAGGGTTGTGTTTGACCTTGGGGGTTGAGGGTGGCCAGAGTAGGCATGGTCAGCTCAATATCACTCGTGTTTGGGTGCCTGTGGTGGCCCGAGTGCTCTGCCAGTGAAAACGGGCTCCTAAGCTCTTTTCAGCTGCGATGGCCTACAACAACCCTCTGCCAGCAAAAATGGAGCTCGCGAGGACTACACGCAGTCCTTCTGAGCTCTGTTTTTGCTGGCAGAGGCACTGTGGCCCGGTCCTTTACTGTTTCCATGGTGGCCCCATGGGTCAGATCTAAGCACCCCGTGGGCCGGATTTGGCCCCCAGGCCTTGAGTTTGACACCTCTGATCTGGATCATCTGGAATAATTGTTGAGAGAGCAATAGGGTTGAAAAGATGAGATGTCCTTGAACAGACCTTGTCCTATATTATGTTGATTATACATAGATCTGAAACACAACTTTGAATATCTGCATATTTATGCTTTTTGTCTATATAATCCACTAATAAATTAATTTTGTTACAGTTAAAAGAAACATTAGCAAAGGTCCCTTCAAATCATGTAGGAAAACCTTTATTGTCGAAACCATTGGGTCCAGTCCATTGGGTAAGGATTTGCTTATAAATCTCACTACTGGTATTAATTCTATTCATTGGCATTGGTTCTGTACTTACTCCATATTGAAAAAACAAAGCATGTGATATAATTTGTTTGAAATTGACATGTCATAGTCTGAATTCCTTGGACATTGGGCTGAGGGAGGAGTTGGGGGTATAACAGCTAGAAATATGTTATGGAATTGTGCATATTTTTCCAAATATGACCATTGGAATATTATTTAACTTCTCTATTGTTTAAATTCTGGTTAACTGCGCAGAATTATGTACATATGGATGGCTATAAAAATTGAAATTATAGAATACATCAGTACTGATTTTCTGAAAATATTTATGCATATTCTTTATATGAAGTGCACTTAAAATTAAACTTAAAATTATTCAGATTGTAATGCTTTGCAAACATAAGGAGAGGGACAAACATGCTTCACACTAACAGTGTTTCATTTGAAACAATAAACAGGAAATGAGTCAAGTCATTTAAAATAGGAAAATAAAATTCTGTATCAGAATGTAACTATTCTAATTTTGGCAGGAGTAAGATGGGATTCCAAAAGTAATTCTAAATTTTAGAAAGAAAAAATGAAACAAAATACATTTCAGGACATTGATTCCTTGCTGTCCCACATTTTCAACCCATGATTATGATTTCTTAATGCCTCCGAATAAAGTAGAATTGGACATTTTATATTCCAAGATAATCCTATCTAAAGACTCTCATTACTTTCGGGGGCATTCAGCATGCTAGATGTTACCTACAAAGCCCTTTGCAGCACACAGTCAGATTACCTCTGTGATTGTAATCTTAAATCATGTCTGCTTCTCTAGTAAGATGTGACAAGGTTGGCATGCTTTGGGTCCTATTACTTAAGCAATGTTATCTCTTGGGACCCAGGAAACCTGCCCTCTCAGTAGTCATTCCCACCCTGAGATTTGGTTGGCCCCTTTAGGTAGAGGTTGGACAGCTGTTTTCCTTATCGATTGGGTCTGAGATGGTCTAACCTATTGAATGAGTTTTTCCCCCCCCAGCACTTGTTTTGGATTATGTTTTTTATACTTTGTTTTGTTAGGTAGTTCTTATTGACTTCTTATTGTTTATTGATGTATGTTGTGTCATGAGTCATATGCTTAGTAGAGCAGCTGGACAAGTTGATTAAAAACAATTTCTTTCAATATAATATCATAATCAGATTTATTTAATGTTGCCTTAATATTGAAAATTGCCTTAGTAAGTCCACACTTAGAATACTGCATCCAGTTTTGGTCATCATATTAATAAAAAAGATTGAGATTGTGGAAAGAATGCAGAAAAGAGCAACAAAAATGATTAGGGGGCTGGAGGCTAAAACATACGAAGAATGTATGCAGGATTTGGGGGTGTATCTAGTCAAGTGAAAAGAAGGACTAGAGGTGACATAATTATAACAGAGAAGCAAGACATTTAAAATAAAATAGAAAAGATAAACAGAAGCATTCTAGTGTAGCTATTTTACCCTGCTGATTTTCCGTGAGCCATTCAACTACCTCTTTGATATTTTTTCTTCATTAGAAAACATGAGTATCAGCGTTTCACTGCAATCATTATGTTAATGAATGTAGTATAATTCTCCAGGGGATCGGTCCCTTTGCGTTTTCCCCATAATAATACATTGAATCAGACAACAGAATGAGTTCAGTTCATGGCACTGTAGTGTTCTAGATATATTTTATAAAGTGCATTATTATTCAAATAATTTGTACATTTTTTCTGTTTAGGAGACACATTACAAAATAAGCTGAATGTTGGAAAAAACAACTTAGAAAAATAATACTGATTGTTGTCAGATTTAAAACATAGTTTATAACAGCAGTATCTAAACTTGGCAACTTTTAAATCTTAATGGATTTAAAATTCTTAACTCCCAGAATTCCCCAGTCAGTTCACAACTTTTAATTGCCAAGGTTGGGTATCCCTAGTGAGAACCGCTAGAGGTTTTCTGGAGTTTGTGCCCTTGTGAGTCTCATTCTGTCCATTGTCTATCAAAGAAAAACATGAATTGTAACACAGAGAGAGACGATCTGTTTCAATAGAAGCTATTTCCAAAGTAATGATCTTGGCTTCCTGTATGTAATTTCTTAAACTTGGCTGAGTGTTGGAACCATGTTCTCTTTCCATTTCAGCTTTCCTAGTTGTCTCCTTGTGGATAAACCAGATTTTGAATCCTGTTTTCTAAAGTGCAGTTTAATATTATTTACCTTATCATGGTTTTACACAGGATCAAACTGTGGTTTAGTAGCCTTGTTATAATTACTATTGAATAGCAGATCGTCCTTCATTCAAAATAGGGAGTTTTAATTAGAACTGGGGATGTATGCGATTGATAATTTTGCCTGAGAGATCCAATATATTTCTTTGAGATATTATTTGAACTGAATCCTGTAATACAAGGTTTTGAGAGATTCGAGCAATTGTGTGAATTTTCATTTCAGGAAAAAATCGAAGCTATTAATCAAGCCATAGCCAATGAATATGAAGTTAGGAGAAAATTGTTAGTAAAACGTCTGGATGTAACTGTACAGTCATTCGGCTGGTCAGATCGAGCAAAGGTATAGTTTTCTTTCTGTAGTCAAATTGTTTTTTTAAGTGTATTATCTGTCTGTAGTTAAGACAACTAACTTTTATAATTAGCCCCTTTCAGTCAGGATTAGGCCTGGTTATGGGATTGAAACGGCATTTCTCTCATTTGTCGATGATCTCCTGTTGCGAGCAAGATAGAGGTAGTGCAACCATGCTCGCCCTACTTAACCTCTTGGTGGCTTTTGATACCATCAACCATGGTATCTTTTTGGGTCAGTTGCGGGAGCTGGGACTGGATGGCACAGTTTTGTGTTAGTTTGGCTCCTTTCTCTATGGCTGGACCCAATTGGTATTGATAGGGAGTAAGAGGTCCAGCCCTCAGCCACTATTTTGTAGTGTGCCACAGGTCTCTGTACTCTCTTCACACCTACAGGATGTAGGAATTACTGGTTGTCATGGAAATAAGATTTTAAACTAAAATGGCTATCAAGGCTATTGACAAAACGTGGTGGTGGGGATTATATTCCAAATTTAAAAGATACTTGTACTGTATATACAATGTCCCAACCAGGAGGTAGGTAAGTCTTACTTTATCCTTCTCTGATTTAGTGTATTAAATGAACTTGGTTTGATAGAGTTGTAGTTCAACTTATCTAAAAGCACCAGGTAGGAGGAGATGGCTTTGTTAGATGGTTTATACCTCATACATTGTTATTTATACTGTTCACATAATATATAACAAAGCACTTGATCAACCTAAGTATGGTTGGTTAAACAAAGAAGAAAACATTGAAGTTTTCAGCATCAGATAACCCAATATGACCAGAAAATTTATTCTTTCATTATATACTACTTCATGAGTAAATACAGCCATTGTTAAAAAAACATTTCTCATGCTATTCCTGCATGCTTAATAATTGTTTAACTGAATGTTTCATACAATTGACTCTCTTAACTTCCTCTCTCTCTCTCTCTCTCTAATAGAGTCAAACAGAGAAATTGGCTAAAGTCTATCAGCCAAAGCGTGCCATCTTATCTGCTAAATGTGCTATATCTGTTGCACACCTCTTGGCAGCTCGGCAGGATTTATCAAAGATAATGAGGACTAGCAGTGGCTCTATCAGAGAAAAGACTGCATGTGCCATTAATAAGGTATCTGTGTTGTTCACATGACTTTTTTTTTATTTGTACATATCTGTGTTTGTTAAAGAATTGCATTAGAAAAAAATGTACTCATGCAAAATTTCATTGTTTTCTGTGCATATATGAACATTGAGCTTCCATCCTTTTCCTAGTTCCTTTTACCAAAATCCATCCATCCTTCCTTCCTTCCCTATGACTTATGATGTTATCACAACAGAGCTGACTTCTCTGAGCTGGAAATGATCGATCCTTAATGGCAATTTAGTTACTTAGTTTATGTTTTTATACTTGCTTGTAGAAGCAAAGTTTGAGTTGTAAACAAAACAGTAACATGGTCATACTTGTACTTGATGTACCAGCTAGCAAGCTAGTTCATAAAAAAGTAATGTAATGCTTGATTACAGATGTACTCAGGGATGTAAAGATGCTTGCAGTAAATCATCTGTAACAGATACTGTAGATTACATCTGACATTAGAAAGGAGTGAATGCCAGGTTCGTTCCACTGAAGGATTTATTTGATACCTTTGGAAACTGTATACATAGCCCAGTCTATTTTTGTATTATATTCATCAGTTTAAGGCTATTTTTCTTTCAGAGATTAAAAACATATGTAATATTATTTAGAGTTTCAGACTTAGAGCTTTGCATAATAAATTGAGCTTTGAATTGAGCTTTATTGTAAATCCATGATTGTGATTATGATATTCTTTAAATCCTAACTTTCCCCAAAATTAATTACTGTTCTGTGCAAGAACATAATATAATAAAATATAAGAAGATAATGTTGAAAAGGCACTACGCAACCTAAAACCATCTCTATCTATTGGACCTGATGGATTTTTACTTCTTTAAAAAGCCATAGCAGAACCTCTAAGCATAATCTATGAGAGATCTTTCAGAACCAGCTCTTTGCCTAACCTATAGTCACTAGCTACGGTCTTCCCTATTTTCAAAAAGGGAGATCCCAGCCTAGTTGAAAATTACAGACCAATCTCATTATGTTGCATCACCTGCAAAGTCATGGAATCAATCATAAACCAATCCATTACCCTCTA
>JANHFT010001710.1:0-27805 GCA_032467955.1 Pseudoxenodon macrops
ACAACAAAATACCTACATATATATATATATTTCCTGTATTTCCTGTATTTCCTGTGATATTGATGCTCCCCCCCCCTCCAGGTGTTGTTGAGAAGAGCTATGGCTCTTCATCTAGGCCTTTGGCAAGACAGAGTGAAACCCTTCACTTCATTCCACGTGGTCTGTCACACTTGTCATGTTTTTACTTATTATTGGTTTTATTGTAATTTTTTTTTATTGTTGTGAGCCATTCAGTCTCATTGGGCGTTGGGTGGCATACACGTTAATACTGCAAATTGATGATGTTGTTATGTAATTACTTTTTTTGTATTACAATAACACACCCTGCCTGAGATGTCTCTTGAGAAATATTCATAAAATTAGCTAGTATAAATATGGCAACCATCCTCTTGTCTAAAATTGTTTTGTGAATCATATAACACTGGTCAATGCTGACAACTACATTGGCTTCCTACTGGCTTCCAGGACCAATGCAATACCCAGTTCTTACTTATAAATTTAAAACTTTGGGACTGGTAATGAGAATGATTGTGTCTTTCTGTCCATATTTGTTACTAAAAGTCTTATTATATGCCTTAGCATTCATAGAAGGTAGGTTGATAGGCATAAAATAAAGGCTTTTCTATAATGGAACTTAGACTCCCGTCCCATTTATTATTGTACACTTTAGATGCAGAGGAAGCTTGTGCCCAAAATGTAATTTGGTTTATTTTAATGTTACTTTCTGATTTTATTGTGATAAATACACTCACTCCTGTATCTCATATTGTTATATATTTGTTACATTTTCTTTTATCTGAATGTTTTGCCTTTCAGCAACTGGTGGAGCAGAGGGATGATTTAGAGAAATGTCAAATACATTTTATTCTGCCAGCCCACATTTAGATCTCTACTGATTATCCATTTTGACCCTTTCAAACTTTCCTAGAATCCGACTGAAGGTCAGGATAGGGGGTGGTATGTTTGGTGATATTGTGTTTGCAGACATCATGCCTGTTTCCCTGATATCAGGGGTGGGTTCTACTTACCTTCCCTACCAATTCGGAGTCGCGCCAGAAGTGCCTATGCACGTGCGCTCGCTACGCATGTGCATTACTTCCAGGTGAAAACCCTCTGTGCATGTGCAGAAGGCTTTGTGCATGCACAGAAGGTTGTTTTTTGGCCAATTTTTGGCCAGAGGACCGGTTCGGGGGCGTGTCCAGCCTGCCATTGCTGCCAGTTCGGCGAGTGGGGGAAAATTCCCCCTACCGGTTCAAGGTAATCAGTACAAACTGGCAGGAACCCACTTCTGCCTGGTATGCTTTGTCCTGTCCACATAGTCTCTGACTTCCTAAAAAAAGGGGAAGAAAAGTGATGTGTATCTATCAGCTGAGGATAATAGTATTTCATTACTTCTAATCTACAAGCATTTTTGTCACAAGTTACATATTAAGTTTTAAAGTTAAAGTTAAAAATTCTTCTTTGCATTTGCAGCATTTGACCCACTGGAACAGTAGGTCAAAGAGACCCTTATTGTTTCCCCATCAAAATGAGATCTCATTCATAGACCCAACCAAGCACAGATTTGAATTACCACATGACTGATGTACTATGATGTTTTGGAAAGTTAATTTGGTGGAAGTTACTGTGGCCCTTCCTTGACTAAAATGTCTCTGTTCTTAGGCTTGGCAAGATAGGGCTGCTTCTCTTCTTGAGAAGTTTTACACAAAAGAAAACAATGTGTAGTTCACAGTCAAGGTTGTGTTGACCCTTACTGAAGGCATATATCAGATAAGGAAGCTGTACAGTACCTTCCAAGTGCCAGTCCTCCGGCCATCAGTCTAACAAGTTTGTGTGTATTTTATTCTCTTCCTGCCCTAGATAATATTTGCCAGTACACATAAAGCTGATAAGAAACAGCATGCATTTGTTTTCACTAACTTTCTTTCAGCTGAAGATGTTTTTTTAATTTTGAACTACTATGATTCAAGCAACGCCAGTAGCTTTTTAAAGCAGTCTTATTCTCTAGCTAATATTAAACTGTGTGATGTAAATAGTGTTTAATTTTAATAGCTTGGACCTTGACCTAGATTTTTTTTAGAGGAAGAATGCCTCAAGAAAAGAATTGTAATAACGGCTCCTAGCTCTACAATCATGAAGTATATATTGTAGATAATAAAAAAATAAACAAGTCATCCTAGACTCTAACACATACTTCAAAAAAGCAGAAATAGAATGTGTAAAATATTTAACCAAATAGTAAGAATATAAAGGGTGACATTTTATTTAGATTGTTAAGATGGGATAGATAAGGATGAATGAAAACAAAATACTACAAATACAACAATGGATTTATTGTTTTCTATTCCTTCCTGATCCAGTTTTAGTATTTTCCCAATAATGCCATTCACTGATTGGGTAGTATTATAGTATTGTATGTATTTTATCATAGGATAGTCTAATATTGTCCCTGGAGACTTTGCGTGGAACATAAATCCTTGTGGACATTTTTAACTATTACAGTCAAATTCTAAATGCTCATTTCAGTTATTCTGCCCAGTTGTACAGGCACTTATATTTGCAACACTACACCTTTTTATATTTATGACTTATTTATTTATTTATTTACACTATACTCCACCTTTCTTTTAACAAATAACTTAAGGCATTGAGCATATTCAACATATCCTCCTCCTATTTAGTTTCATAATACCTAATTATGAATCTTGAATTAAAGACTAAGGATGTCTTCCATGTATTAATACATTTACAATGCAAGTCTCATTTTATAATTTCTAATTTTCAATATCTATACCGGTAATTCATTATTTATAGACTTTTACTTTAATAAAGCACTATCTGAAGGTAAGTGACATGCTCCCTTAGCTTAGCAGTTTGAATTTAAGAAGATTAGCAGTTTAAGTCATGTCTGGAGTTCACCACATGTTTATCATTATAAGGGAACTTTTATCCTAAGTTAAAGACTATTATTATATTTTATATAATACAATACAATATAATAATATAATATAATTGTTTTATAAATTTCCTATATTCTGGCAACATATAGCTATTATTTTTGCCTGAAAGTTAAGGATGCAGCATGAATACATATACCCTAAGGTTGTTTTAATGAATGAATGAAATAAAAATCCCATTTTTGTCTCATCCACCTTTACTTCTGAATTCTGAAAATTTCTTTGTTTCAAAATTCCTGAAACATTCCTTTTATTGTTTTCTAACTGCCTACTGGCTGTTAATAGACCTTCATCCTTACTTTCCACTCCATATATTCATAAATGAAAATATTTTCAACCCTTGTTAAATGCAATTTTAACATATGGCAAGAATATTCTTCTTTAATCACTTTGTCTCCAAATGACTGTTACCCTGTGTTTTTCCATTGTTGCAACATTAGTATATCACCCGATGAACTTCACTGTACTCTTATTTACTTTAAGCTAAACTAAAAGCATGTGGAAAAGGTATTTAAATCGTTTACCCATTAAAATATGGCAGCCTTCTCCACCTTCGTATTTTCGTTGTATACAGGGACTGCAACGCAAATAATTTTTAACTATCACAGATTATGTTTGGTTGGAAAAACTGTCAGACAATACAGGTTTGATTGAGAAGTATAATAGAATGAGTGCCTCACAGTACAGTGCACACAACGATTACAAGTCCCAAAGATTACAAGTTCAGATTAGGACGTTAAGGGAAATTAAGCCTTCATTTCCCTTCCTTAAAAAAAATAAGTATATTGATTGCTTTAAAAAATTGCTTTTGAATTTGAGGCTTGGAGGTTTCTAAAGTAATACAGGAAGCTATTTTGCAATATTAGAAAAATATACAGTAATTAAAAAAGAGATCATGAGATTTAAGAAACTTGCTGGCCAACTTGTTAATGAAAAGGAACACTTCCCACACTTAAACACCTGTTGCTATAATCACTTCAAGAATGTAGTTCCTAATATCATGCTTCCTTGTCATGTAGTTAGACTAAGTTGGATCTAGGTTTGAAGCTGGTAAATTGCGAAACTGTATCCAATTTCCTTTTAGATCATTAGGAAACATGTTTTGTTCCTTCCAATTGTTTCCAGTTCTTGGACACTATCTGGACAAGTTCCTGCAGTATTCTTAGCAAGGTTGGTTTTTTTTGGGAAGTAGTTTGCCATTGCCTCCTTCCTAGGGCCAAGAGAAAGTGACTGTCTCATGGTCGCCCAGTTGGCTTTGTGCTCAAGGTGAGACTAGAACCCCAGTCCCCTAGTATCTAGCCTGACACTTTAACCACTACACAAAAATGGCTCCTAATAAGTTTTAAAGTTAGGGTTTTCCAATTTTAAAAAGGACATTCCAGAAGAAGGTAGTACAATCTATATTGCTGGCATGTTCCCAGGTTCATGCTGAGTCAAAACCATTTTTCATGCCCCGCCCCCCTCTCTCTCAATATGGCTGCCTATCTCACAACAATGACTCTGGAGAGTGTACAAGCAATTAAAACAACAAAAGCTGCAAACAGTGACTCAGGTTTTCAAGAAGAATTGCAAAAATTAACCCCCAAACCTGTATTTTTCCAGCTTTCTTCATTCAGATATATCAGTCTATCCTAACTTTTTTAGATAGGTTTCAGAGAAGATATTCCATTGCTTTAGAAAAGAAAAGTGTGTAATATTTAAGGTTTAATTATTGCATTTGACAAAAATAGGAAGCTATCATATACAGAATAAAATTAATTGTCTACAAACTCAGCACAGTCCGTACCAGTTGCCAGTGGCTTTTCTTAGTTTCAGAAAGAAGAGTTATTTTGCATATTTACATGGAGAATTAAACTAAGTGATGTTTTCATGCAAAGCATGTCTTTGGTAAATGCTTTTAATAATGTGCATTGAGGACAAAAGAAAAAATCAACATAATTTTTGCCTAAAAACATACAATGCTTTGTTTACTTTTATCCTAATGAAAATATCAGGATTGTACATACAAAAAGAAAAAAAAAGCATGCTGTCCCTGAGAAATCTGGCCTTTATTGGAAGTACATCAAGACTCTTCCAAAGTTATCTGATGTGCATTGGGCTACTTCCACAATTTTGGGAATAGATACCGAAGGGTATGTATGGGTTTTCTAGATACAGATAATTAAAAATTACAGATTTCCCCTCAGTTCTCAGGTCCTTTAAAATGAAAATGCCAGGCATAGAGAGAGGTACATTTTTGTAATCTAAGTTTCAACTAGAAAATAATTGGTATAATAAAAATTTCACCAGAATGTGCTTTTCTCATGCTGCTTCACAAAGGCAGAAATGTAAGCAAAAGTTATCCCCAAAAATATGGTGATATGTTTTGTTTGACTGATTCTGTCTGTGCAGAATCAAGGCTCAGGGCTCCAAGAACAAAATGAGAGCTATCGCTAACTAGGAGGCATCTGAACTATTGCTATTTAGTTAGTGGGTGGATGCTGATCCCATTATTTTTATCCAACTGCCCCCTTCAATATATATTCACCTCAGAGTAGGCATATGTGCATATACCCACATGCACAAGTATGCATATTCACAAAGCCCTACCCACAGAAAGGAAATCAAGCAGCAAGTAAGTAGGAAAATGTGGCAGCCTGCACTCTGAACTAAATACCTTATAAATTGCTACCAGTGAGTCTCAGCCTGGACAGGGATCAGTTAAGGCAATTTAGAGTAGAGCCAGCATGAGCACATAATAGAAGTGCCTTAAATAGAAAAGTCAGAAGAAGAAGCAAATTATCTGTATCCCTTTCAGAGCTTGATATGGAATGGAAACAACACTGGTCACACTTTCGGATCAACTCTGACATGAGTGGAATTGGGAATTGATTCTTGCTGTACTTGACTTCTCTGAGGCTTTCAATATTGGAATTGGGTGAGAGGATTGGAGGTTGGGCGACACAATCTTGTGCTGGTTGACTTCCTTTCTCCAGGATTAAGTCCAGTTGATGGTGACTAGGGAGGTGAGATCCTGCATCAGCCCATATGAGATGGGATGCCATAGGGTTTAATGCGGTCTTCTATTCATGATCTATATGAAGCCATACATTGATGTGACCCAATTATATATCTTTGCCTCTGGCAAATTAAGCAGTGCCCAGAACATCTTATCAGAATAGAGAACAACAGGCTTCATTGAACCCTGGCAAGACTGAAAGGCTTTGGATTTGGGGTCTTGCCAGTTATTGGACTATATCATATTTAGTGTTGGATGGGGTCGCACTACTCCAAATGGACCCAGTGCATAATCTGGAGGTCATCCTGGACTCACAGTTCCTGCTCAAAGAGCAGGTGGCAAGTATGCCTAGAAGGGCCTTTGCACAGCTTTGTGTTGTGTGCCAGTTTTACTCATTCCTAGCTAGATTCAGGGACTCACACAGGGATTCACTAATGCTCTAGTCACCTCCCAATTGCACTACTGTAATGCTTTGTGCATGGGGCTGGCCTTGAAAATTACCGGTATATGCTTGTAGAAGAGTACATATACATTCTACTCAGTGAAATGCACTGATTACCAATTTACTTCTGGGTCCTATTCAAGTTGCTAGTTTTAACCTTTAAAGCCTTTCATGGCCTGGGATGGGTTATCTGAGTGATCACCTCTCCCTAATTATATCCATCCATCCACCATCCCATCAGTTCTGTCAGAGAATGCATGCTGTTGGTCTTGTCTGTTAGGAACTATACTTGGCAGGTCCCAAGAGGTGAGCCATCTCTGCTGTGGCACCCACATAATGGAACATTCTCCCTCCTGAAGTGAAGTTAGCTCTATCCCTGTTAATATTCCGGAAGTTCCACCAGATCTGGCTGCGTTGCCAAGCCTTGGGTGAAATCTTCAGATGGCTCCATTACTGTAGTTAGTATTCACTGTAATGGCTTGTGGATATTATTTTTTTAAAGATTTTAATAATGACTGTTTTCATACAGTTATTGCTTTAATTAATTATTGTATTCTGCCCAGAATAGGTAGGCAGACAGACAGACAGACAGACGACCTGGCTATGTGAAACATGCTCCTGTTCTTTGTCCACATTGGTGCAAGTTTCTGTTTCCTCCCCTTTCTTAAGCTACACCTGTGTACATCTCAAAATGTATTAACATTTGTTTAAATGTTTACAATTTTTAAAAACAGATTAACATTTCTTCCTTGAAGTTTTCATGGACCCACAAAGAAATATAAAAATAAAAGAACAACTCATCCTCTATTGATTTAATTATTGTAGTAATGGAACTGCAGTGTTACCACAAGAGGAAAACTAAATAAAAGAAAAAAGTATTTAGTATCAAAGGAAGCAATAAATGCTGCAACTGGTTGCAAATGCAATCCAGTTGCCAAGTGCCTGAAATGCGATCACATGACTGCAGGGGTGGGTGGAATCAGCAATCTTAATTTTGAGCATGGGTCATAAATAGCTTTTTTGAGATCTGTCAAAACTTTAAATGGTTGTTAAATGACCGGTCCTAAGTTGAGAACTACCTATATAATAAGAGCTGAGATATTGTATATTTTAAAAAATCCCTTACAAAGGTAGAAAATGTGCATGGAGAAAATGGCTATCAAATTGTTAAAGGACCTGAGCAGCTGCATTACCTCATTTCCCTGTAATTCTTAATGTGACAAGAGGAAAACTATTAGATATAAATGAAGAGTAATCACAAAGCGTATTTAATTACTTTAATTTTGCACTTTTCTCCATCACTCCACCCATTTGTCAGAGTTTGCTCTTGATGGTTCACTCATAGATTGAATTCAGCTCTTGCTGTGAAAACATTTCTCATTTGTTTTTCATTTTGATTAATATGCAAGCTCCTTTTCTCCAAGATATCTTTCTTTCTTTTGGGAAGTGAGATCTAATAAGACATTTTTGCTGCTATGTTTAGACACTTCAGGAGGTGTGCAAGCTTTCCTATCTCATTAGTTTTTCACACTAATGTTATTGTATTTGTACTAATTATATCAGGGCTAGCTCTTTCATTAGGCAGAATGTGATGTAAAGATACCAAAATATTTTCCATAAGTGACTCATCAAGTCCCATGCTGCCCAATTTTTTCTCCTTGATTATTATCAGCTAGAAGAAAAACGTATGAATTCTGTTTTTATTATACTCGGTCATCCAAATTTGGACAAGTTCAGTTTAGCATTTGCATAGTTGATAGTCATATTTAATTTTTCATGCAAAATTAGTGGTTTGTTTACTGGAAAGTAGCCCTTTTAACTGGATAACTTGAAATGAGATTGAAGGGGAAAATGTTGGAATAGCAATTACATCCTGTCTTTTTATTTATAGACTGAATGATTCTTCATTCTTACTAATTCTGTGACCAGGCAACCAACATCTCTGGAAAGTGCCAAGTTGGGAAAAATGATCTACAGTACTTCTAGAGTTGCAATTAAGGATCTTGAGTTGTGTGTTAGTTAAAACGGAGACATCAGCTATATATTCAGCTATTGCATTTTATTTGTCATTGAAGAGATAAAAGCCTCTTTCCCCAAGTAATGTGTATATTTAATTTAAGGGAATTGCTGCCAGACTGTGTTTCATTCCACAACATACAGTCCATTGTGTGCTGGGTAATAAAAGCACAGTGCTGATATTTGGAAAGCTGATATGGCAGAATAGTAAAGTCATTGATTCTCATCCAAGAAGTAAATTAACAGGACACATTTTCTTCAAACATTTCATGAATTAATTAATGCAGCTCAAGAAACTTTAGTGGAAAAAACACATTTTGTTATTCTTCAGCTATACGTAAACATCTTTTAAACTAGAGAGATTAGTTGCTCTACTTTATAAAGGCAAACTAAACTTACCGGTAAGCCCTGAAACAAGCTCATTTCTCATCAGTTGTTTTGTAAAGGATCAAAAGGAAGGAAATACCGGTATCTTGTTTTTAAGTAGAGAACATCTTAATTTCAAAAGAACAATGTCTTTTCCCTGCATAGTTGCTATGTTCACAGGATGAGATGATGGCCTAACAAAGCATAAAGGAGATTGCTACCAATAAATCATGGTGTCCATAATGTCTTGGTTTGAATTGCGATAAATTTGTGTAATGGTTTAGGTGAGGCTATGGTCTCTCCCTGTCTTCACAAAGAAGTTGTGGGGCCCATGTCTAACTGTAACTGTTTACTATTAGAGTGAATTTAACTGTTAAGTTACTAAATTCTCATATTAATTCAAATAAATTCCCATGTATTAGTTTAATAGTGCTTTGTTACATATCATAGAACCGGGGTAAAGTTTCAAGTTCTATGGAAAGTATTGGACAAGTTTTTGCCAAATGTGCCTTCTTCATTTTTTTAAATGAATTACCGTGTTTTTCAAAAAATAAGATGCACTCCCCCCCAACCAAGTGGGTGGTAATGTCTGTGCATCTTATAGAGTGAATGTTGCCGAAGCTCCGCCCACCTGCCGGCCCTCACCCTTCGGCCTCTGTCTGTCAGCAATTAGCTTCCTTGCAGCAAACTGCAAACAGGCCTGGTCAGCTTCAGCACAGCCTGATTTAGCACGAGCAGCTGATTGGTGGTTGGATCGGCCTCCTGGAATACTGACAATCAGCTATTCCAGGCTGTGGGGATCGCTATCGCCACCGCCTATCACAGCCTCCGCATACCCCATTTTGGTCTCCGTGTGCCCCATATTCGGCCTCTATGCATCCTGTTTTCGGCGGCGATAGGCTGCTTATTGCTAATTTACTCCATCTACTAATAGTAACTGTAACTTATGTTAACTAAACTAGAATTTTGCAGCGTGTTTTAACAACCCTATTTAGATTATTGTTGAATTTTATTTCTCTCCTTAAAAAGTGCAACAAAACAACACTTTCCAAAGTTCATTTCACTGCCAATAAATAGGTATTTTACTTATTTCTATGTCATAATAACCACGGGGGGCAAAAAGGCAGAAATATTTATCTGCCTGATATCCATATTATAATCAGTTTTCAGATATATAGCAGTAAGATTTAATCTCTGAAATCTGCATTTATATCACCTTTTTTTCTTTTTCCATTCAATCATATCTAATTCTTGGAGACTGCCTGCACATTCCGTGTTTTTTTAAGGGTTTTTTGGCAAGGGTTTTCAGAAGTGATTTGCCATTGTCTCCTTCCTAGAACTGGAAGAAAGGGACATTTAAATGGTAGTTCTGTCCAAATATTTCACAATAATGTTAACTTACAGCACTGCCTGCAAAGGGACATCAAAACAGTCAAGATGGTAATCAGACCATTAAAATCCCTGTCCCCAGCCCTTTTGTATCAGAGTTGGTGTTACACACATGTATAAAAGGGCAGAATTTTAATCACAACACTGCAACTGCCATCTTGACTATACAGATAGTTCTTGATTTGCAACCACAATTGGGATCAGAATTTTTGAATAAATGGTTGTGGTCCTGTATTGAGTTATCACATGACCAGAACTGATTTTACAAACCATTTTTACAATGGTCATAAGTTGAGGCAAGCAGTCATAAATTCAAATCCAATGTAACTAATGGTTTTTTCCCCTGGAAACCAGCAAAAAACATCACAAATGAGATGCTGCAACTGGCTAGAAATGCAAGTCAGTTGCAAAGTGACCAAATTGTGATCACATGACCATAGGAGGGGGAAAAGGCGTCTTTGAATTAGGTTATGACTGACCTTTTCAGAGGCTGTTGTTAATTCAAACCATTCAAATGTGAATGGTTGCAAGTCAAGAACTACCCGTACTGACATACGAAGACACACACAGATATTGCTGTGAGGTAATTAATTCCATGGCCTGCAATATGGCTTCTTTCTTTAAACAGAACAAAATTCCATGAAGTTGCTATTCTTTAGCGAGACTAATAGTGACTTCGCAACATGTCCAAATTCTTTCTTTTCTTTCTCAGCCCTAGCTTGATTGTAGTTACTAAGGCTTTTCTAGACAAGAATAAAAATGGGGGAAGACAATGTTATCAAATCTAAAGGAACAATTTATGATTAAAAAATAATAAATGAACTGTTTAAAAAGCTGATGATAGATCAAGGAGACACTGAGTAAAAAAAAAGAGCTTCTTCCTGTAAAAAGCATATTCATTTTTAGTACATAAATATAGATTGAATGGTTCATCAACAGGAAAGTCTAGCCTGGCATGTATCCAGACCTTTTAAGCACTTGAGGTTGTAGCTGAATAGTAGTGAGTATAGGTAAAGCTGGCTGTTTCTAAACACATTGCCACTATTATACTTTTATTTGGTTTTTAATTTCAGCTGTCTTTTTTATGTGGCTTTTTGTTGTGAGTGGTTTCTGATTGCATTAGTTTGCATTTTTGCATTGTGTTTACTTCATTGATCTGCAAGCCACTTTGAAAATATTTGCTGGTGCAATAAATATAAAATCCCCCCCCCCACTCTCAGCAGCATCGTTCTGGCCTTGTGGCTTGTTTAGATGGGGAAATGGCCATAAAAATGTCTTCATTCGTTTGGTGCTGCTCATTGTTTGATATGGCCAATGTTTCCAGAATAGTTTTTATGAAAGCATGTAATCTTGTCTATCAGTATGATATGATAGCATAACTTGTTCTGAATTTTACTTGAACTTTTAACTTGTTCTCATCTGCCTCATGTTTTTGCAGTGCTATATGTTACTGTTATTTTATCAAGACCAGATTGATTTTTTAGAGCCAACAGGATCTGGGGAAACAAGTTCACAGTCAGCCTGCAAATCCACTGTCTGTGTCTCTCATGAACTCTCAGACCAAATGATCCAACATCAAGGAATGTAACTGAAGGTATACCACGTGCAGGTAGTCCTCAATCTATGACCATAATTGAGCCCAACAATTCTGTTGCTAAGTGAGACTTTTCTTAAGTGAGTTTTGCCCCATTTTATTACCTTTCTTGCCACAATTGTTAAGTGAATCTGGCTTCCCCCTTGACTTTGCTTGTCAGCAGTTTGCCAACATGATCTCAGGACACTGCAATCTTCATAAACATGAGTCAGTTGACAAATGTTTGAATTTTGATTATGTGACCATGGGGATTCAGCAATGGTCATAAATGTGAAAAATTGTCTTAAGTCATTTTGTTTTCAGTGTTGTAATTTTGAATGGTCACTAAATGAACTATTGTAATTCAAGGATTACCTGTATGCTTGAGACCCAGTTTGAGAAGGAACCAGGCTAGAAACTTGGAGACTGTGAGTTCTGGTCTCACCTTAGGCATGAAGCCATCTTAAGGCTAGTCACTCTCTCTCAGCCCTAGGAAGGAGCAATGGCAAACCATTTCTGAAAACTTGCTAAGAAAGTTGCAGGGGTTTGTCCAGACAGTCACCAGCAATCAGCATTCACACAAACACCCCCACACCCCTCCCTTCACACACACTCATACACACACATACACAACTATATGATCTATGTGGAGCTCATTAAGAAAAAGCAATTATAACTATCATAAATATATAATCAACAACATAGCCAACATCAATAATCAAAGCAAGCCAATCCCTACATTAGCTTAAAAACTACTAAACTGGTAAAAATGTGTTATTTTCCACAATAGGAGTTGCAAAGTGCTCTTCTGGCTGCAATCTGTTAAAGGCATGCCTAAATCAGGACTGGGATCATGGACTCTAACCATGCAGCAACATGGGAAAAAAACCCTTAGTAGCTTCCTCGGATGAGATAAAAGCATACAAACTAAAGAATCAATAGAAACTGCAGGAAAATCCATTAGTGTCAGAGCTAATTCTGTTTGCGTTTTCCACAAAGCCTGTGACATCATTGAAAGGGGGTTGGGGGGGGATGGCTGTAATGGAAAAGAAATCAACTCATTAGTAATGCATATCTAAGTAGGAGACATTTACTTATGTATAGGACTGTTTTGCTACTGCTTTTTGTCTCTTCAGAATGGTGTCCAATAAAACTTTAGCACCAAAGATTAAAGTAAAAAGTTATCCATGACACCAACTGCCTTATTTAGGTACACTAACAGCAGTGTTATTTTAGTATCCAGGGCTCCATTGTCCTCTCTGCTCAGGAGTCCCCTTTGTTCTGGTCCTTTGGTTGCTAACATGTATGCACAGCAAAATAGTAGAGAATGGGAATGAGCAGAGCAGAAGAGTAGAAAGGGCTCCTGGTATGAAAAGCTGTTGATTGCTTTTCTCCAATTCTCATAAACAGTAGGTGTCTAAATTCATATTCTGGTAATTGAAATACCTTTGTCTGGATCTGTCTTGCTGTATTGCATTTCAGAAGAATGATTAATATTTCAGAGTGCATGCTGTGTCAAGGAAGGGCTTAAGTTCAAATAGGTGTCTCTGCACCTTTCAAGTTTTAAACAAAAAAGCTTGAAAAACAAGAAATGTGGGGTTTGAACTGACCCTTTTGTGACACACCTTCTCTTTCTCTTTTTACACAGACACACACACCTTTTACAAACTATCCTTTGGAATACTCTTTTGTTCTGAATTCTAAGTTCTCACCTAATTCAAATACAAGGGAAGTAGAGGTGTTTTGTTCTTTTAGAATTGCTTTTTAAAACCTATTGTCATATAGTTGTCCTTAAATTTCTTTTTAGATACAAGCTTTCCTTGTGTACAAATGACCTAGGAACATTCTTTATCTCATTTGATCAATGAAAGTAAAAAGATCATTTACTAAAATTTCTGGAAGAGAAACAGAAATTCTCCAATGTTTTCTAATGGCTGAAATTCACTCCTTTTTTCTACCACATTTCTTACAATGATCCAATCCTAATATTGTTCCACTGGATGCGATGAAAGAGTGTCCACAATGTAAAAAAAAAAAAAAAAGTTGAAAAGTATCCAGAGATAATACTGCAAAGTGGTCCTCTTTAAAAAAAAAAAAAACCTGGAGGGAAAGAACAATTTTATATTTTTCTAAGAAAAAAAAAGTGTTCCAAGGAAGACCTGTTCAGCCCACCTTCACATTCCTATTAACCTCACCCTCCTTGTTGCAGAATTCTTAACTTATATTTTCTCAAAGGATATTTAAAATACCTTAAACTCACCACTGGAATTGCCTGTATCTGCTATGGAAACTTTGGTGCACTAAAGGAAAATAGAGTCACTAAACTCCTCCTAGGTCACTCCATTTCAAGGACTTTCTTTGTAATTAATACCAAAAACTAGAGAATACCAGAAAAAAAAATTACACTATGAAGAAAGAATTCTTGCACCTCCCACTAACATATTTCCTGTTTCTTTGTCTGTCTAGAATTGTAAAATAGTAATAATAATGATGATAATAATAGTAATAATCTAGGACAATACCTTTCATGTCAAGAAAAAGGTTGCCTGAGTTTTTCTGACTCATGCCTAATTTCCTGTGCTAACATTCTTCCAAAGAATGTGATTTGTCATACAGCCTCAAACAAATAACGGATCAATGTTGCTAATGTAAAAATAAGCAACGTGCAGAAACTCCAGATCCCTTCAGCCCTTGACTCAGGCCCAGATGTCATTTAATATTCAACTGCTCCTTCTTTGCAGAAATGTACAGGTTAAAAATAGTTCTGTAACAATTAATGCACTTATTATTATTATTATAGCTGTGCAACATGGTTGGGTTTTCTTCGCTCTCTATTTGCTTTACTTTCTGACGATAAAAGAGAAGAGAAAATCAAGGAAAGCAGGTGGGAGGGAATGGGGAGTGAAAAGAGAGGTTTTCTTTCTGAGGTTTAAGTGAGGTCATAGTTTCATTTGAGAACACATATCAAGTGATTTTCCATGCTGTTTGGCAGATGCGTCCTTATCTAGAGATCCCATACTTAGTAATATTAAAAAATGCATAACATTTTAGTTCACCCTGTTTCAAATATTCTTCAAAAGCTTCACACCACCACCACATTTTACATAAATATACCCCACTTTACATAAATTATAATAACAAATATATTATTCTTCAAATAACAGGATATTAAATAGGAGCTGGCTTTGGTTGAAATCATTTGATGTCCCACAATATCCACATATTATAAGAGATCTGCAGACCCCTCTGTTTGGATTAATGAGCTCTCTTATTAAGTATATCCTTTAAGACTTTTCAAGATTTTGAGAAGTCTGCATGTGCTTCCATGAGACTTCATGAGTCTCTTATGCCAGAAGCTGGGATTCAGGGCACATCTTTTAGATCTATTAGAAGTGTCCTGCATCCAACTCCTGTATTATTCATAATACTATATACATACCATACATACATACATACATACATACATACATACATACATACATACATACGTGTGTGTGTACACACACACACACACACACAAACATACATATATGCCAAATTAGGTAATGAAAAGATTTAAGCTTTTGTTGCCTATTGAAGTGCAGATGATTGTATTCTGTTGGGAAAAGGGCAATTCTAAGGATCAGAAAGAGAAGGAATTCATTGGCTTCCTTTGAGTATCCTTTTGTATGTTTGTGCATGCATACAGATACATACATCTTTGGTCATAATTGTTCACTTTCCAATATTTTATTTTCACTTTTTTAAAGCAGCTTTTCTGGAAAAAATAACAGGGGGAAAAAAAGAAAATGGAGCTTTTGTTCCCAAGTTCTGTGTATAAATAGCTGACATCCTGTTTACTCTCAGAATTTATGGTGATTATGATTTGTTTGTTTTCACTAGTTTTATATTTGATCACATAATAATGAATGTTGTTTTTCTGTTGCTTACTTCAAGCTTCAGTCATAGAATTTATGTCCTGCCAATTGCAGAAGCAATAAAAGAAGGCAGAAGAAAAAGGAACACGGATTGGCAAATTAGCTATTGGGGATAATTGTTTAGTTTTCTTAAATGAAGGTGTCTTTTTATTTGAACTAATTAAACACAGTGTCATTTGTGGGTTTGCTTTTGCTATCTATTCTAAGGTGTGATTGCATTTGAATGAAGCTCTTCTGTGTGACATTGTACTTTCTTTGCAAAGTCTTATTTCTAATAGCCAGATTGCTATTAATGAAACTCTGAAGGTCCTGTGAAGACATGTTCCTGCTTAGGCATATTAGTAGACATTTCATGCACTGAATTCCAAACATTCTGGTGTGAGTCATCAAATCTAGAATTGAACATATTGTATTATTTTTTTCAATGGTCTTACCTTCAGGCATCCTGCTACCTGTGCTGTCAACATTCCCCATTTGTCATTTCAAAAAACAGAGGAAGGTTATGGCCCTGTCAGTTTGCCTTTGTGTAAAGCTTGAATTTAAAAGCCATATTTAAAATACATTTTAATATATTCCAAGTCATATCGGTTGTGCAGTTTTTACTCAGTTAGAATTTCTGTTTAAACAAAGAGCATAAATATTTTCAAATTCATTTCACAAGGAGCTGAGGAAAGCTAATTATGTCTGTGTGCTTTGAAAATTACTTTAAATGTTTCATGGTGTAAGACTTACACAATAATCCTGCACTTACTTGGTTCATAGATGGTTTTTAATTATATACATTAAAAATCTACATATTTCTGCAATAATGCTACTTCACAATGAAATAGGCAGGTCTCATTCAGCTACTGAATTAGCAGTTGAGCTAGCATGCTAATCCTGTATCCGTCAGCCTGTTCCAAATTAGCAACATCCATCTGTAACAGACTGTCAGGAATGTTCAAAGACAAATGGCAGGGCAGTATCATAATTTTTCCATCTCCCTTTTTAAGTAATACCAAGGCGGAAGAATTCACATGATGATTTTGTATCCTAATAGAACGGAAATGGGGAAAAAACCTATCAGTTCAAAACAAAACAACATTAAAGGCCGGGCTTCAGGAATAATAATATGACAGAAATTATGTTGTGTTAGATCTAGTACTTCTGAACCATAGCCTTGCTCTCCTCCGATTGGATGCTACAGTTACTTTAGGCATAAGGAAACAATACTGCCTTCTACGACTCTTGTAATGCAATACCTTTGTTTGTGTGTAAAAGAGTGATGTCATAAGAGTGATGTGGGAAAGGATCATGGGTTCTTTGAGATGACCAGCAAACAAATTATTTTTCCTCTTATGAATTCTACTGCTTAAAAAGTCCAAGCAATACATATAATACAAGTTAGACAAAAAAAAAATGCTATTTCAAAAACTATAAAAATAAAAGCTTGTTGTAATGGGAACATGTCCAGAAAAAGATAATTATTAAAAGTATTGAGAATATCTCAAAAATATTGAGAATCTCCATAGATATTTAGGCTTATTAAAACCTATTTTCCTCTTTCAGGATTTTCAATGTTGTCATAGAGGGTGTAAGCTGCTCCATGTTTCTTAGGTTGATCTATAAAAAATTTTTTAATCATCTGGTAAATTGATAATTATATACTCCTGATGGTTTGGGAAAACTTAAGCCTTACCTGTCCTCTTTTCTCCTTTGCCACCAGAATTAAAGCTGGTACTCTGAAAGAAATAAAATGTTTTACTTTTGATTTTTAGCATAGCATTTGCACACACTTAGTCTCTGATCAGGAAGATCCATATGCCCTTTAAATACATTACATGTAGTCCCTTACTTACAACCACAATTGAGCCCAAAATTTCAGTTGTTAGGTGAGACATTTGTTAAGTGAGTTTTGCCCCATTTTACGGCCTTTCTTGATGCAGTTGTTAAATGAATCACAGCATTTGATAAATTAGTAACCCGGTTGTTAAGTGAATCTAGCTACCCCATTGAGTTTGCTTGTCAGAAGGTTGCAAAAAGTGATCACATGACCCCGGGACACCTCAATGGTCATAAATATGAACCAGTTGCCTGGCATCTGAATTTTGATCACATGATCATGGGGATGCTACAAAGGTCATAACTGGAAAACAGTGATAAGTCACTTTTTTCAGTGCTGTTGTATCTTTGAATAGTCACTAAATGAACTGTTGTAAGTCGAGGACTACCTATATTGGAATTAGTTCTTCTGTTTGATCAACTGGACACATCTGCTTGGAAACATTTTCACATATGGCATCATCTACTTTTCAATAAAATAGTAACAAATAACTGGGAATTTGTCATCTTCTGTTGAAATCTAAATTTTTCTACCTGGAATGTCCACCTCAAAGTAGAACATAGACATTTCCATGGTGACAAGTTTAATATGTCCATACTAAAGTTGTTATCCCTAAAATTCTCTTGAATCTATGCTGATTTGCGGCAAATCTTGAATGTCTATTGCATCATCAGCTATTTATTTAACCTTAAATAAGTTAAAGTTATCTAGGGAATAAGACTAGACACTTCTGTTTGTAAATATGTGATCTCTAACCATGTCTGGCTTGTTGAAATGTTCAGAAGTTTCACGGTCACACTTTTTTTTGAAAGAGAGACTGTAGTAGTATTCTTCATCACTCTTATTACATCACTCTTTTACACACAAACAAAGGTATTGCATTACCAGAGTCGTAGAAAGCAGTATTTTTTCCTTATGCCTAAAGTAACTGTAGCATCCAATCGGAAGAGAGCAAGGCTATGGTTTACCATGACTTAACACTATGTATCATGTTCAGAAGTACTAGATCAAACACAACATCATTTCTGTCATATTATTATTCACAAAGCCCGGCCTTTAATATTGTTGTTTTTTTAGTGTAGAAAATGTCAGTAGCATGTATATAAAGTTTGCAGATCTTCGCAGAGCTGTCAAACAATATCAATATCAGTCCATTTATTAACTATATAATTTGTACCAGGGGTGGGTTCTAACTTACCTCGCTGCTGGTTCATTGGGTCCTGCGCCATGTGGCCACGCCTCAGCATGCGCGTGCCTTGTGTAAACCCGTGTTCTGCGCATGCACAGAAGAAAAAAACTCCGAAAAAATTCAAAAACAAATCCCCCCCAAAAAAATATATGGTGGCATCCACAGAGCAGAACCGGCTCTGTGACATCACCAGCGGCCTACTACTTACTTGGTAGAACCGATCCGAACCGGTAGGAATCCACCTCTGATTTGTAAATACATCTATACAATATTTTTAAGAACTATGTTTGTAAAAACTATTGCAAATGATACGGTATCATTATTTTTAGAATTTTCAAACACATATTCATCCTCTAAGAATGGAAGCAATAACTGCCCTTATTTTCTTTCTCCATACCATGTGGATATTTGTATTAAGTATACACTAATGTGCCCAGCATTGTATATATACATATGTATACACTCCAAGCTAACTGGAAACAAGGCTTCAGGAGATGGAATAAATTTCTTAAGTTAAATTATAAATTTCAGTCCCAGTTCATTTGAAGAAGGAGCTGTATTAAGGGATAATACCAAAAAGCAAACAAGCATAGTAATTTCTATAGACAATTGTCTCAGAAAGTGCTCCAAAAATGTTCAGTTTGTTTCTGCACATTCATGGAAATGCATTTGCCAGCAATGTGAACTCTCTTCTCTTTGGAAGATTAGATGAAACTGAGGACATGCACAAGTTTTGTACAGAAGAAAGAGGAGGAAATAAAAGTATCGTGGTTCTGTAGATCACTCACACAATGTTGGACTTAGCTCATTGATAACATCACTTGAAAATATCAGAATAGTTCCAGATTCACTCAAATCTGCACCACTCCCTATAGTTATTTTTCATAAAATTGAAATGTTTCTAAATTTTAAAATGTTCACCATAGTTCAGATTTTTTTTTTTTAAAGTTGATTAATAATCAAACAAATAATATAGAAACAGAGGCATGGCCATTATAGTGGTCTTGTAGATTGAAGACTTCTGTTGGCAATTCTTTCCTTAATGGGTAGCCACTTGTTAGTACAAATCTGCAGGGATTGTTGCCCCATCCAGCAAATTTTACTTAAAAAAACCTCAGTTGAACTTGAAGCCAAACTTCAAAATAACAATTTCTTGTTGGAAATGGTTGTCCTATAGGAAAGCTTAGAATAATAGAGTACTAAATGTCATTCTTTGTGGGAGCTACATGGGAAATCCTATCTTTAAGACAAAGAGAGAAAGGAAAGGGATAGGCTGAATGCCTCCTTAAGGGCCTGGCCAATTGGGTGTGTACTCTAAACAGAGTGTATGACTCATGTAAGAGTGTAAAATAATTTTTGCTTATAAGATTTTTCTGAAGGCAACATTCCTCCAAACTATATATGTAACATTGTGTTTTATAGTCAGTAAGTATATGCCATACATCTGAACTTAACGGTTTTAGAATTTTACAAAATTGGACAAAAATCTATTTAAGAATGTATCCCAAGTGATTAGAACACTCACCATCAACACTTCACTTTATAATGCAGAAATGGATTACACCTTCCAGGTTTTTCAATGAGACCTTTGTTGCAGAGAGGCCACAAAAGTAAAGGGGATTTTGGCATTTCAGCTGCCACTTGAAGGAAAAAGGCTGGGTACTGACTTTCATTCTTATAGTACAGGGTGAGAGGAGAGTAGCAGAAGAAAAATCTTCTTTGGGCAAATAAAGGATTTTTCTTTCTTAGGAACATTCCTGAAGATGGGAGAGAAGGAATAATCGAAAAGCAAAGTACATTCTCCTGACTGATTTTGAAGATTGTGGTTGAGTTTTTATTTGAAACATTACTCAGTTCATGCAGTGTTTTATTCATTATAAGCAGGAATTCCAGCATTCCATTTTCTATAACATTTTGGGTAAGTCTGGATTCTCATTTTGGGCTGAATCTTCAGCTGAACCATCAGATGAATTAAATGTATCAAACTGAATCAGTTTTCAAGTCAACCTGAAGATTCAGTTGACCCTGCATGTGGAGACATATATCTGCTGATTCAGATTGCAAATTTGAAACAAGTTTCAACTTCAAAACAAATTGAGTTCCTTCTTTGAACTGAATTTCCCATTCATATCGGTCTAGAATAATTTGCATACCCAAGGAATAGTCAATGAGAATTCAATCGTGTTTAGGAAGTATTTCCACTTTGGAATAATATTTTACAAGTTTTGAGCTCCATCTAACATTACCTAAGTGAATTTTCACTTGCTCTCTTTTTTAAAGTCTAAAGTTTAGCAGGGTTAAGGAGGAGATTTGGGAATTGTAGGAACAGTAAAGAGAAATCAGTTTCACTAGTAGGTGCAGTTCAGTCATTGGACAAATAAAATTTCATTTCTGTCAGAGTTTTCTCTTATTTTAGAATACAGTGTATACACGTACTTCTCATTTAGTGACTGAAGTTTTGATGGTGATGAAAAAGTAACTGGACCCCATTTATGCCTCTAGTGTGAAATGTGAATAAGTATAACACTCTTTTATGACAATGCTTCCGTACTCCCAGTTCTGTGAATATTACACTACTGTACACAGTCTTCAAAATTTATTAAAGTATAAACACACATTCAGAGAAAAAGAGTGGCATGTTATAGCCACATGTGTTATTAATCCACTGTTTTGAAATGTACACATTTGGTGAAAAAATATTGCATTTCAACATTTCTTGCATTCCACTCAAGTGAATTTTCAGTTTACATTCCTCTTGGTAGTTTCTCTCTGCTCCAGTTTCAGCATAACAGAAGCATTTTGGTTGTATGTGTGGTAAACATTGGAAATGATTGTGATGGAGATACGTGTTTGGGAAAGATTAAAAAGAAACTATAAGCTTTGACAAAACTTTCAGAAAAATGTTTGGTTTCACATAATATGGTTAAAATAATCATTGTTCCCTAATGGGAAAGAATAAATGCATGCAGTTATGTTGAATTATACATCATTTTGCTTGATGATCAGTGACAAATATATCATTTATGTTAATATGTTTATGTGTGCATATGTGCTAAATATATAAAGACTATATTAGTACATTAATGAAATCCATATACAAATTAATAATTTTACAATAAAATGGTCTTTGGAATGGATGAAAATGGCTTCTAAAACTATATGTGTATGCGTAATCATATACAGTATTTTTACTTTAGTTCCAGTAGGAGTAATTAAATCATGAGATAAGTAATTACAATGACAGAAATCATAATAATCAAAGAATTACTAAGGGAAAAAATATTGATGACTGACCACATAAATCAGTAGAAATACTCTTGGGTAAATCTACTGAAGAAAGATAAATAAATTTGTTGTTGCTGAGGCATGATGCTTGCTTGCTTATTGGGATGTATACCCATTGGAAAATGTATAGGGAACATAGGTAACACAAAAGAGAAGTCTTCTGCAAAGGACACTCTCCAGATGTGTGAGGACTGTCACTCCCAGATTTTCTAGTCGGCATAAACACCACATTCAAATTGTGCCAGACTTCGGGAGGCTACCATGGTGACTATTTAGGCAATATATAATTAAGAAATACTAACTGGGAATAACAGGGTGGGCTACTTGTGGGCTTCTTGGATTCTTTCGATTAGTCATTGTGGGTGGAAAATACATCACACTTTATGAACCATGAGCCTTCTTGGGTTCTTTAATATTTCCAGGCTCTTCAATCTACCAAATCCAGCTTCCTTTTGCTAAGATGAAGCATGACTTAAATGTGTTCAGCATTAACACATTTCCAAAGACTACATGTGGACACATTACTAATGTATTCCTAAAATGTGAGTTCATTATGGATTTACCTCAGATTGACAAAAATCTGAATCAGTGAAAACAATAAAGGAAAACCTGGAAACTAATGCATTGGAGTCCAACAAAAGGTCAAATATGTTGGTTTTTATTTTAAAAAAGATCTAAGTTGGTACTTGAAATATATTTGAAGACACCAATAAAAAGGAAATTTCATCTCATTCAAAAATCAGAGTATCAGAATTCTTATCTCGTTGAAGAGATTATTTTCATGTAGCACATTTGGGAAATATCTATATTGTAGGTCATGTTTAGACCCCCCATAATCTTGAGACCAGATCTCCAAACTCACTTCCACGCGATAACTATTTCACCTGAGCATATTCTGAACCATTCCTTCTCTACATTAAAAAAAATCATTTACATTGTCCTGCTCTGTCTCATATCTACATAGCTGATGGAAAGAAGCTGCAAAAAATAGGGAGGGAGAGGGAAAGAGGGACCAAAAAAATATATGACTAGATGCCAAATCCCCTTTTTCACTATTGTAAAGGAAGGAATTCAACATATTGCTTTTCATCTGTTCCACAACTTCCTCAAATACATGATTGCTGAGCTAATAGAATGGTGATTCAAAACAGTTTGACAGTACTTGGTTTCCTGTCCTACCGTAACAAGAAAAAAAAACATACCTTTGCTTACCTTTGTGCGGCTTTGATCATACTTGTGGATATGACGACGCCCACATGTGAAATAAGCTTATGCTTGTTTGAACAGGGAAAAAGTTGCCCACCACTGTTCTATTGCTTTCTTCTTTGCAAACAACAAGAAAGTAGATAACGAAATACCCTCTTATGATTTCATTTCTTATTTTTCTTTCGCAAAAGTGATTTATTTATATAAGACTGAATAATATTTTCATTAATTTACTTTTTATCAGGAGTGCAGTGGGTGGAGAGGTGATGTCATAAGGCAGAAGATTCTAAAAGGCAAAAACAAAATGTTCAGCCTGTCCTTGCATTTTAATATTTTTGTTGGACAGGCATTCTAGCATTTTATTGGCCCATTAAGTCTATCGGAGTTTTAACCCTCCTATATATATATTTTAATTTCACATTGAAATTACATGGGCAATCATCGTTATTCCATGGTGTACTGCTAAATTTCATGATACAAATGTGTGGGAAGTGTTGCTGGGAACTGAAAAAAGGATTTGAAAATTATTCTCCCCTGGACTGTGCTTTCCCTAATTGCCCTAATTTTTAAGTATATATTAACATTCATAAGTGAGTGTCCTAAATAGGGCTGACTACAATAGCAATAGCACATAGACTTATATACCATTTCACAGTGCTTTACATCCCTTTCTAAGCAGTTTACAGTCAGCATATTGCCCCCAACAATCTGGGTCCTTGAGCCAGTGGGAATCAAACTTCTGGCAGCAGTCAGGCAGCAGAATAGCCTGCAGTACTACATTCTAGCCACTGTGCCATATATACTTGTTTGTTTGATGATCCTCCAGACTCTTGACCTATACAACAGTTGTACTCTATTTTCCAAGTCACTTTTTGTAGGCCTGTCTGTATGAAAAATAAAAAGTCCAGGTTTTTGTTTTTGTACGAGAGAAGAAAAGAAGAGAAGAAAAGAAAGCCTGGCTTCAAGTCTTGAATTCAAGTCAAATATTTCACAGATTTCATTTCAGTTCCATTACTGTAATTAAACATCAAATGAATACATGTTAGAAAGAGCTGAGATAACTCTTCTATGTTTGGGCTTAGAGTTCACCTATGATTAGCCTTCCTCCATCCGAGAAACCACTTATTAACAAGTCTGCCCATGTTGTATGACTCACCTTCAACATATATTTCCGAGGCAATGAGATGTTTCTGAAAAAGTAAATTACTGATAAAATGCTGAATTGGAATCAGAGCCTTTGCTTATCTGAGAGTAAAGTTAGAATTAACAACCACTACATATAGAATAGTTTATATACGTGAACTAAAACAATAACTTGGCATTTTGGGAAAAGCCATATGAGCATCACTTAAGTATAGGTCTCCTGACAATAGCTTACATCTATAAATAAAAGGCTGACCGCAGAGACCTGAAAAGTCATAACTTCAGGATGAAACCAGTGCTGGAGGAATGAAAGAATATGATCTGGATTTTTGTTCCTATCATCTAGTCTGCATCTCTGTAGGTTTTCTTATTTAGAAACAAGAGGATTATCACACACACACCCCAGATGACCAAAGAAGAACAGTTTAAAAGCAACTTGCAAAATAATATAGTAGCAGTTAGGTGACCTTAGCTGATTTCAGTAAAGCTAAACAAGACCAGTCCTAGTTAGTACTTGCGTGGAAATCCTATAAATGTAAAAGTGGACTATTTTTTTACACAAGAGAAAAACAAGAAAATAACTGTGGACCAAGACAAGGTATCCTTATGCACAATGACCTCAGTTGGCAGCCACACTTGGGTGGGTTTATCTTCTCCTTAGCATTAACTCACATGATTGCCTTTTCATATGCCATTGCGCTCTGAACCAAATCCATTGAGTGGAGGACACATGGAGGCTACTGCTTTGTTGCTATTATCCCACCGCTTTCATTCTTGGACAGCTGTGGCCACTTGATTGCGTTTGAAGTGGTAATCCAGCGCTGTGTCGGTTATGAGTTGAGCTTTTCAAGTGACAGAACTGTGGGATGCAGCCATATTTCTCTAATAATGTCATTTATGTCTGATGGGACTGAAATTAAGGGATGTATTTGCACTTCATAAGAAATGGACTTTTGATCACAGAAAGAGATGCAGCAGACTGCCCTGTTAGGAGGGCATGACTAAACATTCCATCAAGAACATGTTTTGAAATGGACAGGCTGACACTGGAACTCAAAGATAAGAGTGAAATGGAATATTATGAAATCTGGAATAAAATGTACTATTGGTTGGATATGAGGAGGAATGTTGGGATAAAGGATCAGTGATAAGTTGAAAGTTTAGAAATTTCCGTGTTAGCATTCTGTGATAAATAGGAAGGGGATTGGTATTGATGTAATTTTCACAGACGAAAGAATTTACATATTTGAATTGTGATAGATTGTATATCTTTATAAAGGGAACTGTATTTGTTGTAAGGTAAAACTTGATGGAAATGTTCAAACCAGTAAAGTCACACCATGTCCAATGTTTTTAATTGTATTATTAATAAAAAACTTTTTTATAAAAAAAGAACATTACATATGTGTGTGTTTGTATTTGCATTTCCCTCTTAAAATGAATATATAATTTCCATGCTCTGTTTCTGTTAGATTGCCTTTTCCCTAAAATTAAATAAATACCGTATAGTACTTCATTTCACCTAAATGGTAGCTGTCCATCTAAAAATGTCTGAAGAGTAGAAATATTTTCCTACTGCTATGAAGGATTGACTGACTAGTTCTAAGCCAAACTTGTCCAACTTTGTAGTCTCAAATATGTTGAAATTTAGCTTTCATAGTTCTCCATCCACACAAACACTGACTCATGATTATGAATAATAAATGATATTTCAGCATCTAGAAGTGGTATCTGACTGGGAAAGGTTGTTCAAAGCAAAATATTTAAAGTTAAGAACCATTTGGTTTTCCTACTAGACCATGACAATAAATGATGCTTAACTTTCTCCCTACGCTCATTCTAATTTGGTATCCTGGAATCTCTCCAACCCAGGCTGAAGAATAGTTGCAACTATTTATCTGTGGGAACCACTCCCTACCCATTGCTACTTGGCTTGTGAATCATTTTAATTTAAAGGAAAGGGTGGAAAAAGCTGCTTTGGAGAGTCCAGTAGCTTGCTCTGCCTTTGTCAAGCTCTGTAAATCCCATTTTTCAGAAACATACTATGAAGCACATTTTCCCTTTCAATCTGAAACATTACACAGCTTAATCACTACTCTCTACTGTTCTGTCTTTTAGATTATGTCTCCTTTATTGGCACAATATTTTCAAAATTGTTTAAAAAGCAATGGCCAGGCTTTGACAAAAGGTACTTCCCATTGTTATCTTTTAGGAAGTGAACTGATTTGCCAGTTAATTGCTTTGGTACAATTCCAAGAGCTATTTGTGACATAGAGGTGATCTTGGGTCTTCGTTAGCTAAACTAACTAAATGTCTGTCTTCTTCAGATGTTCCCCTGGAGATTTAAGTTCTTTTGAGAAGTCTCTTTACCCGTCTTCCTGTCATTTGACATATGGAGTCCCTAAACACCACATTTCACTTCTTACTTTGTTACAGAGCCCCTGATTATGAACTTGTACATGCAAACAAACTAACTTCACTACTCTCTTATCTTTCTTGATGACCTCAATCTACCTCTTATTAATTGGACCCTAAATGAATGTACAACAGAAACAATACATACAACCATATACAATGTTGTTACTAATCTGGGATTGGATCAACTAGTTACAGACAACACTAGACTCAACAACTGCCTTGATCTCATCTCCTGCAATAGTTTAATGGTCTATAAATGATCTACAAATAAATGAACTGTTTTCCAACAGTGACCACAGCATGATTGATTTTTGTCTCAATTTATGTCTTTACAAAGACAATCATAATGACAGAATCCCAAAGTATAACTTTAGAAAAGCCATCTATGATCTCATAACTGACAACCTCTCATCCCTTGATTGGCAAACTCTGTTCACTGGCTGCAACACTGCCGAAGACCATTATAACATTTTTTGCACAAAGTCAAAAGAATCATCAAACTATACGTAGCACTAATAACCCTCAAAACCAGGAAAAACAAATTACTCATAACAATAAGGAAGCTTCAGTAAAAAAAAACCTCTTTGGCACAAAAACAAAACTGGCTACATAGCTAACTTCAAAAGTCACTACAAACCTGATAAAGGCAGAATGCATCAGTTATCACAGCAAACAAGAGGAGAACCTACTACACACTAAATCTACCTGGGCCTTCTATAATTTTGTAAACAACAAACTTAAAGACTCAAGATCCAACCCACCACTAAAAGGGGCAAATGGGAAAGACTGTAATGATGAAACCATTAATGCCAACCTCTTCAATACATTCTTCAGTTCAGTATTTGTAAACAGCAATGACTCATGCCCCACATTTCCCAATTGTACCACATCTAATTACAATGATCTACTACATGTCAATTTTACAGAAGATGCCATCAAAAAGGCATTATGCAACCTAAAACCATCTCTATCTATTGGCCCTGATGGACTTTGTACCTACCTCTTGGAAAAGCTCTCAACCACCATAGCAGAACCTCTTAGCATAATCTATGAAATATCCTTCAGAACCAGCTCCTTGCCTAAC
>JANHFT010001710.1:49614-68401 GCA_032467955.1 Pseudoxenodon macrops
GATCAGCAGCTCCTTGGGCAGTTTGAGCTTCCTGAGTTGGCGCAGAAAGAACATTCTTTGTTGTGCTTTTTTAATGAATTTTTGATGTTAGCTGTCCATTTTAGGTTAAAATGTAGTATTGCAGACTAATTCTGCTGACTGCAAGCAGTTCGGTCCAGACTGGCTCAAGGTTGACTCAGCCTTCCATCCCTCCAAGGTTAGTAAAATGAGGAATCAGATGGTTGGAGGCAATATGCTGCCTCTGTAAACCACTTGGAGTGGGCTGTAAAGCACTATGAAGTGGTATATAAATCCAAGTGCTATTGCTATTTTTCAAAAATAGTTTGCCCTTGCCTCCTTGCTTTTATAGTCTATGCCTGCAGCAAATATAATACCATGCATGATCTCACTTTGCTAAAGTCTCACAATGAGTTAGGCCCCCAACAGAGAATGAACTAACATATACAGCAGTTACTGGTTTCTCCCTGTACCTGTATGCACTCGAGAAGTCAGTAATTAAATTGATTTGACCATTCTTGGCTAGCTCGTTTGCTCTATTCATAAAGGTTTAGAACTGGGTAGTACCTCTGCGTCTAAACAATCTTTGTCTGCTGTGAACAAAATGCGTCTTAAGACCTTGTTTGTTTATTTTCCCTGTCTAAATAAAGCTGACTGTGACCGCAAGATAGATTCAACACAAGTTTGCCTTGCTCTTTTTCATTTACTTAGAGTGCAACTCTTCTTACACAAGGAAATACTCCCACCACATTTAAGATAAACACAGAATTATGCAATAACATATTTTAATAGACCAACCACTGAAGACCTGATGCAGCCTTTCAGGCTGCACTCAAACCTTTTAAAGCAAGCTAGTTTTTAAAAAGGTGAAGGCAGGCCTTGTTATAATGTCCCAGTCAATTCATACTCCATACCACTTGTTTATATAAATCAAGAGGGTAAAAAGTTCTTTAGTTGGGGAAAGGGGTGAGAGGAGATCACACTGTGGACTCTTATTTAGTCGTGGGCCTTTGAGGACCATAAGGCATCATGGCAGAGATACCAGCACCAGCATTGTTCTTTTTTTGGTTTTGTTACTCAAAATGGCTGCATGAAGATCTGCTGTTTTTTTTTTAAATGGGAAAAAAGCGAGATATCATTGAAACTGCCATTTTGCCTCAGGCTTTGGACAGAATAGAGGCATTGTCCATCCTGAAAGAATTAAGCAGGCTTATTCAAATAGTTGCACAACAATAAACCCTTAATGGGTATGTTACTTAAGTAAGAATCCGGGGTTACCATTATCTTATATTGCTTGTAGTAATCATTTAGATAGTGGGACTCCAGTGACAGGAAGTACTGTTAGTAATCTGGTGATCATTTGTGCTGTAATTCTGAAGCTTAACAAAAATGTAGCTGGGTTACCTTTCCCGCAACTATTGTTTTACAATATTTAAAATGGAAAATAATGCAGTCTCTTTGTGTACTGCGTCAACACAGCCAATCTTTATGATGATTTATGTCAGCTATGATACACCTCTAACTTAGTCCTTGAAGGAACAGAAACAGATGCTTAGATTAATTTCAAAACTTTTCCTTTGTTACCCTTATCATAAATGTGTTTTTCAAAGAAGGTGGGGGGAAGGGAGGTGAGATCAAAGGTTGTAGCTACCCAAGTGACGGAATTCCTGACTGTAGAGGGTTTTTTAAAAAGCAAACTTAGAGACCTGCCCAGCTAGAACTTGTTAGAGACAAGGCCTGCCAACACTTTTCGAAGTTCTAATCATTATCTTCTTTGTCACTTCAGATTGTCAGCTGCTTCGCTGCATAATCAGAAATAAGAAGCTGGATAGATAATCCTGCTTGATATGTAACAGAGGCCTCTTACAGATAATTGGAATATTTGCTTTTAATACGCTTAAGTGTGTTCTGAGAATGCATGTATCCCTCAACAAGTTAATCCCATTCCAAATGAAATATCGCACATTCCAATAAAAAATGAAACCGGCTAGTTTTTAAACTAGCTATCTTTCTTCTCAACTGTTGTTTTAATTCAAACATCTGAAAACTGTTCTTATAGGTGAATAACTGGGATTATTCTGATAATCACCATACAATTATCAGCACATCCAGTGATTCCTGAGGTTTTTTTCCAGAAGCATTCAAGACTGAATCAATCTGGATAGTTTAATTTGTCAGTTACATTGCCCCCACCCCTCTCCAATTCATTTACAATCTCTAGTATTTTCCATTCTACCCTGGGGGGGGGGGAAATGCACACCGAACAAATTTCATACTCATCTCTACAGCAATCATGCTATAAAATCCAGCTCAGAAACTATTTTCCTGAATTGTATTGCGAGATTCATAATTGTCTTTGTGCTCTTATTCCAATGTAATTATCTATTTCATATGCAGACAGAGTAACACTCTGCTGTTAACTATTTCTTGGCCAGATGAATATTTCTATCCTTTTTATGGAAAAGAGGGAGAGACAAACAAAGAAAATAGATACCAAAAGTATCAAAGAGTACCGTTTGATCAACAGATTATTGAGAAATGTTTTTGTTGCAAATGAAGAACAGTGGTGATCCTTCTTGTTTATGTCCTTTTTTTAATACAACAAAATATCCCTTATTCCCCATACCAACATGCCACATGAGAATTCTTCTTTGTCTATAAACATTTCCACTGACTGCTATCCTGCCTTCTATAAGGCTACAGCAGACCTGCTTGGATTGCTTCTTCCTCAGATGCTGGTGAGTTAAAGCAACAATCCACTCACAATTCCAGCAGTTTCTTAAGACCAAAGCAATCGTCCCATTAAGATCCACAAATGTTAATTTAATCTCATTAAGAGGTTTGACCTTTCACATTTTTTATTCCCTCGCTTCCATGCCATGGAGTTTCTCATTCCTTACTTTATCAAGCTTTGGAGAAAGAGACTAATTCAAGAAAGGACATAGGCACATGCCTAGCATGTGTTTCGAAATGAATGAAAGCTACTAAAAGATTAGAAAGCATTTCAGGGTTTGGCCAAATGAAAGTAGTGTTTTTTTTATCATCTTACTTTTGAGTTAGTGACAGGAATAGTCTTTGCAAGGCAACACTAAGGCACTCTCATCTCTGAAACAAAGCACTACTGTTTATTTCACAACATTTTCACAACATTTATTTTTGCAAGTGTACTAAAATGATTTGTACGGTTTCAGGCATTTCGCTTTGTAGCACAGAACTAGGAAGCTTCATTAAAATCTTAAGAATCTTCGATCTCTGTTTCTATATTCCTGGCATTTCTTTTCCTCCAGAGGTGGTTTATCATTGCCTCCTTCGTAAGGTTGAAAGTGATAGGACTCGGCAGGTTTTGTGTCCAAGGCAGAACTCACATTTCTAGCCTGATGCCAGTGGTTAAATCCTACCAGTATGCCCTGGTTCAGCCAAACAGGTAGCAGCTGTGGCGGCTGGTTCGGAGAACTGGTAGTGCCAGCAGCACGAGGCTCCACCCACCCGCCCAAACACTGTAACTTCCCTGTGTTTTTACCCTCTGCACATGCGCAAAGCCTTCTGCACATGTGCAGAGGGTGAAAACTCATATCTGATGTGGTGCATGTGCAAGCGCAGCGAGTGCATGGGCATGGCGCATGGACTTATGGTGCGCAGAACATGGACTTCTGAACCGGTAGGGAAGGTAAGTAGATTTCAGCATTGCCTGATGCCTTAACCACTACACCAAACTGGTTCTGTATTTCACATTCATACCATGGCAGCGCAGGTAATCTTTGACTTACGACCACAATGGAGCCCAACATTTCTGTTGTTATGTGAAACATTTGTTAAGTGAGTTTTGCCCCATTTTATGACCTTTCTTGCCACAGTTGTTAAGTGAATCACTGCAGTTATTAAGTTGGTAATACAGTTGTTAAGTGACTGGCTTCTTCATTGACTATGCTTGTCAGAAGGTCACAAAAAGGTGATCACATGACCCCGGGATCTGGCAACCGTCATAAATATGAGTCAGTTGCCAAGCATCTGAATTTTGACCATGTGACCATGCAATGGTCGTAAATGCGAAAAATTGTCATAAGTCCCTTTTTTTCAATGTCGTAACTTCAAACGATCACTAGGTGAACTGTTGTAAGTCGAGGACTACCTGTATTACAGAAAATATTGAAGAAGTACACTTTTCAAGGATCAGTATATCGCCATCCCTCAAATATACTTTGTCTAAACCTTATCTAGAATTTTTTTTCTATATATAAATTTGACACTCTATGGAGAAATCAATGCTGTGTTCATTGGTTTCAGTGCATGTTCCCCCTCTCCCATGCAGCGCACACATTAGAACCAAGTCTGCCAATACAAAGCCTGCTAATTCTGTGCACAGGTAGATGTTGAGTTACAATAGCAATTGGGACCAGGATTGTGGTTGCTAAGCAATGTGGTCATAAAGTGCAAAGTCACTGGGACTGCATCACTTAGCAATGGCAATCCAGGCAGTCCCAGTTGTCATCATAATCCCAAGACATGCAGGTTGTTAAGCGGGAAGCAAAGGGAGTCCCAGGTAAAAAGAGGGGAGGTGCTGCAGGAAAGTGGGGGAGACTCAGAGGCCTCAGTGCGGGCCATGTGCAAGTTGTGTATGTGTGCGCGCGCTGCAGTATGGCACAAATTCAGGGAGGCCAGGATACACATATACAAACACAGGGTGGCTGGAGAAAGAGGGTGCAGGTTACATCCATGTATGAGTATGAGTGTAGGGAGGCCAGGGAAAGAGGACACAGGATGTGTGAATGAGTGTGTACAAGCACACAGAGGCCAGGGAAAGAGGGCATGGGATGTGTGTATGTGTGTGCGCGTATGTATGAGCACCGGGGGGGGAGGGCAAAGGAAGGAGAATGCTGATGGGTGCAAACAATGGAAGGGGGAAGGAGAACAATTTGTAGGCAAGCAAAGAAAGGGAGCAGGGGAGACTTATCCGAGAGACTTATGATCTTTCCTGCTGGGTTCCTCATTGGCTTTGCTTATGGGAAGCTGGCAGAGAAGTTTGGCAACTGTGAACATGTGATCATGACATCGCAATAGTACCAGAGGTGGGTTCCTACCTGTTCTATGCGGTTCTATAGAGTAGGTAGTAATTCCATGATGACGTCACAGAGCTTGTTCCTTCAGTGTTTCCGTGGGTGCTGCCATTTTGAATTTTGCTTCTGCGCATGCGCTGAAGATAAATTTTGCTTCTGCACATGCGCAAAAGCTATTTTTTTTATTTCCATGCACGTGCACACTCGAGGCACGACCCCGAGCAAACCGGCAGTAAGAACCCACCTCTGAATAGTATTTATCACTTAGACTAAAATACCACTTCGCAGTGCTTTACAGCCCTCTCAAAGCAGTTTACAGAATCAGCATATTGCCTCCAACAATCTGGGTCCTCATTTTACCGACCTCGGAAGGATGGAAGGCGGAGTCAACCTTGAGTCAGTCAGGATTGAACTGCTGGTATAAAAGCAGAATTAGCCTGCAATACTGCATTCTAACCATTGCACCACCACAGCTGTGTGACTGGTCATGTGAGCTGGTTGATAAGCACCCAGAATTTGTTCACATGACCTAAGGAGTTCTTCAACAACTAGAATTTCAAGAACTGCTTATAACTTTCTTCATTTAGTGCCATTGTATCTTTGAACTGTTGCTGAATAAATGGACATAACGTGAGGACTTGTGGATTGTCTTTATGAACAGGAATCTTGCTTGCATCAAGATTCTGCTTAGAGGAATGGGCCAACATATATGACAGTGGTGGGATTCAGCCAGTTCTCTCCGGATCGCACGAACCAGTAGTGGCAACTGACTCTGCTCACCCGCCTGGATGTAACATGCAAGCACTGTACATGTGCAGAAGGCCATGCGCATGCGCAGACGAGGCACCTGTATGAACTTTGCAGCAAATGAACCAAACAAAATATTAAAAAGTTACATATAAATTATATTAAATATCTTTACAATCCCCAAGGCATATCACAACTTTTGAGCACCCCTAATGTTTGGAAATTGAAAGTTGAAAATTTGACGCACCCTAAGCAACATTCCCATGATCACATGATCAAAATTCAGCTGCTTGGCAACTGGTTCATATTTATGACCATTGCTGTGTCCCAAGATAATGTGACCACCTTTTGCAACCTTCTGACAAGCAAAGTCAATGGGGAAGCCAGATTCACTTAACTGTGTTACTAACTTATCAACTACAATGATTCACTTAAAATTGAGGAAAGAAAGGTTGTAAAAATCGACAAAATTCACTTAATAAACATCTCAGTTAACAACAGAAATTTTGGGCTTAATTGTGGTCATAAATTGAGGACTACTCGTATAAGTATTATTTTTTATGTTTACTTGTATAATACTACAGTCTTCTGAAGTGAGGGAGATAGAAACTACCATTAGTGTTAACACATGAACTTTGGATTGATTTTAGAGAATCATTTTTTTGTTCATCGTATGTATGTACCAAATAAAATAACTCTCATTTTCCATGTCTTTTTAGGAACGGTTACTTTGATTATTTTATATCACTTGGGATATTTTTATTAGAAAGCAACTCATAAATATTTGATAAGAAATAAATAACCAGTATGTCATCTTTAATTACTCATTGCTTATGTTTTCATTTTTGTTCTGCCTCTAGGAAATGCAATTAACAATTGCTGTCAGGTATACATAGCTATATTTATCAGATTAAAGCCTATTTTAATTAGCGCACAGTTTAGTGTTATGCCTCTGGCCAACCATCCTAATAGTAGCTGTGAATATTACACTTGGACTTGGGAGACTGAGGTTCATATAACTGTTTTCTTATGAAGATACGCCTTGAGCAAATCATAATTTCTCAGTGTGGCTGAGTTCAGAGGTCACTGCGATGCCAATATGTCACTCCCAATGATTTAGAAAGGACAACATGCAATTAGAATAAACATAAGCTATGAAAATGAATTTTGTGACTTATTGGCACCAAATATTGTATGTAAATAGACAATGTGCAGAGTGCGCCCACAATACCAGAGAAGTATACAGCAATTGAAAAATAAAATCTGTAAGACCTGCATTTTTTTAAAGGATCACAGACCTTTATAAAATATAATGTGAAATGTGAAAATAACAATATATTCCATTATACTTTGGCCTTGGTTTATGTTCACTTTCCTCTAAACGGATTCTGAGGAAGAGTTTATATAGTTGCAACACCCTTTCTTCCTGCTATTTTATATACAGAAAAACTGACAGCTAAACTTGAAATTGTCAGACAGTTTCCTGTTTTGCTGGTTTTACTCATAAAATGTTTGCTTTTCAACTGAATGCTTCATTTGCTTTCCAGCCATCTATTTACTTTGAGAAAAGTTGATTGTAGAGCAAATAAAAATCTATGGTTTTATTATTTTAGATTGGGATGAGTGTGTAATCAAATTAAATAAACCAACAGTACTTTTCGGGGCACATGTGGAATGTCTGCACTTGGGTATCTTTTTTCTTCTTCCCTGCGTTGCCAAATTCCTCACAGCAGAGACAGGAGGGTTTTTTCCTATGTATTTTTCTCCTCCCTTGCTTTAGACTTAATCTTTCATTTCATTTATCCTTGCTATGAGCAATTAGGTATTCCTCTCTAGCTATATTTTAATTTTTGAAAAAAAATAATCCTAAGGCCGTGATGGCGAACCTATGGCACACATGCCAAAGGTGGCACGTAGAGCCTTCTCTGTGGGCACGCATGCCGTTGCCAGCTGCTCTTCTGGTTTCTGGTGCTGGTCTTTGCATGTGCTGAAGCATCAAAAACCTGAAGACCAGCTGGCAGGTGCACACATGCCTGGTCTTCAGGTTTCCGGGGCTCCGGTGTGTGTGTGCAAACTTTCCAGTTTGGGCACTTGGTGCCGAAAAGATTCGCCATCACTGTCCTAAGGGAAAAGTTCATCACATTTAAATGGGATAAGAACTCGTTACTCAAGATACATATTGATTTATTTTTACATATGAAAAATAAAAGATATGCCTTACTCATTAAAGAGAAATAGAGATTAGTTAACAGCACTGATGAAGAAATGCAGTCCTTTCTACTGATCTCAACTAGAAATGGTATTCAGATGATATTTTGGGACCATAATGGTTGGTATATCTTGATGACATCAAGGAAGTATTTAAAGTATTGAAATTTACTATAAGAAATTATAGGTGGAAAAATTTGACTGATTGGAAAATAAACATACGATAAGAAAGGACTTTGAAGTTTGAATAGATTTGAATAGAATAGATATTTGATAGATAGTCGGAATAACTTGACTTACGATCACAATTGAGTCCAAAATTTTATATTACTAAAGGAGACATTTGTTAAGTGCATTTTGTCCCTTTCTTGTCATAGTTGTTAAGTGGATAATTGCAGTTGTTAAGTTACTAAGAGAGTTGTTAAGCATAACTGGCTTCCCCTTGACTTTGCTTGTCAAAAGGTTGCCAGAAGTGATCACATGACCTGGGGACACTGCCACCATTATAAATATGAACCAGTTGCCAATCATCCAAAAGTTGATCATGTGACCAAGGGGATGTTGCAACGGTAGGTGTGAAAAACTGTCATAAACTAAATGAACTGTTGTAAGTCGAGGACTATTTCTGGTAATACGCTTCTGCTGTTTTTGTGCAACATACTGTAATTATTGATTGGGAATGAGATATGGGAAGATTTTTTAAAATTGAAATACTAGATAGGATGTTAAGTTACTGAAGTTTATAACTGTCTGCTATGGGAAATCATATTTTATATAGCCTTTTTCTTATTTTTTCTACTTTCTGCACTTCTCTTTTTCTTTTATATTTGTTTTAAATTGTATTACTCCTTATACTGGTAAGCTCTAATAAAATTACCATAATAAAGAACATTTGAAAGAAATATAGGAATATTTGGTACAGATATTTTCAGCCCTTCTTACTAATATAATGTATATTATTGATTTTCCCTTGTTTCTTGAACCTTTATTTTATAAGAAAAAAGTAATGCCATTTGAAATAAGAGCTGCTTCCACAAGAGCACAAAACAAGCTTACCATGTTCCTAAAAAGATAATTTATTTTTATCCAGAACAAATATATTATGCTTGGCTTGAAATATTGTAAGTAACGTGCCTTGAACAAATAATGCCTTAAAGATTAGGCCAGGCAATCTACTATGTAGCACCATTGAAAAATTAAATAGATGTACAGTATTTTATACACAGATCTATTTTAACATTTTGGCTGACAAGTTCACAGAACAATTTAGAAGCTGAGATGCAAAATTAGCTGTTGAATCCAATTGGATACTAGATTCGAGGTCAGCTGGCAGTGATTTCAAAGAAAGAGTCATAGGAGACACACTACCATAAAGATTATTTTAAGGAATCTCACTGGCATTTTCGTGAGTCCATTTGAATTCTAAGTCATGTGCAGCTGCAACACATTTTACTAAGGATGCATTATGTTCAGCAACACCACCACCAATTTTTTTTTCCTTAATTCACACTGTGAGGCTTTCCCTAGCTGGTTTGTGCAATTTTCAGTATTTCTTTTCAGGGTTTAACACAATAATATTATCTCATGGTCCCGGCATCAGACTGATGATTCATATCATAAAAATTTAATTCCTCTCAAACATTTTTTTCCAGGAGAGTGTAGAAACCATTTACATAGTTATGAAGTCAGAGATAAATACCAATGGGTACTCATGAATTATTACTCACTTTGAACTGCAATCCTGTCCATTTGAGGGCAAAAGTAAATCATGATCTAAATTCAATAGCAGACCCCTCCCAGAGGATGGCTACCCTGACATGATGTAAGAGCTCAACAGCTTCCACGAACCTGAGATTGATGTTGGCATGAACTTTTGATAAGGTCAGCATGCCATCCTGAATGAAAGGGGAAGGAGATAATACACAATGGGCAGTGAGGATAAGTTGGACTCCTTAGACATGAGAAAAGCCAACCCACCTAGGAAAATAATCCAAAATCCAAGAAGACAATAACAAACTATTATTGGGATTGTCAAGAAATCTGTATAGACTTGGCTAAAATATTTGGACACAGTTTGGATGCCAGGTGCTGAAGATAAAAAGAACCGCACTGATTACCGATATAAAACTGTAAATTACGGTAATCTGCACAGTGATAGTGTTATAGCAAATGTCAATTGAGAAATTCTAGGTTAATTGGGGATTTATCTGAATAAAAGAGCAGGAAAGAAGAGTATGTAAACAAGCAGTCCATCATCAATGGATACCGTGAGGTAAGAGATAAGATAAATTCAAATTGCTTCTTCAAAAAAGGCAACAGTTTAACAAGGCATAAATGCCAATCAGATATAAGTTCTGTACAATTATTTCATCCTGCAGACAAAACAAATGATATATTTTGCCTACTGTTTCCTACAGTATAATAAAGATATAGTTTATAGTCCTATTTTCCTGTTTTTTTGTGGAAGGCCTGCAACTTACATCCCCAATTATAGCACAAACATGCCCTGGTAACAATTTTTTATGTCATGTTACCTCAACCCTAGTCTAAAGTTGTTTTTAGCTGTTGCTGTTTTAAATTTATTGTCAGGTCTACACCATATTTCTTTTTGGATCTTTGGCCTGCCACACTTTCTATTATTCTACTATGCATTTTCTATTGTGTGAAATTGGGAGGGGGGATTGTATGGAGCTGGAGGTATGTAGCCATAACAAAATCCTTTCTAGAAAGTCAAGGTCATCTTTTGTCTTTTCACCTGACTGGAACTGGATGGGCAAAGCTGCCAGCTTGGAAGTGAATGATTGGACCATGTGATGGACTTGTGGGTGTGGGGGTAAGATCTTGAACTTTCAACTGGTTGGTGGAAACCTAGGAATCTTCAGATTCGGTTTTCCACAGATGTGCCAACATGGCTCTCTTAATAAATTGGAACTTTGAGGAATGCTTTGCCTTGGAGTTTCATTTAATTCTGGATGCTATTTGAAATGTTGACAGTTATATTTCCCTTTTTCTCCTAACACAAATTTTACTGGAGACACACACTATCATTTTTGGTTCCACCAACTCCAGAGGCAATTTCTGGGTATTGCCAGTCACACATACACACACCCGGCTGCCAGATCTGCTACATCCCTGAAGTACTAACTGAAGATGGAATTCACCAGTATTAATAGTTTTCTCTACAACTTTCCTTAATATTTGTGACTTTCAGCTGGGCTTTTTTTGTGTGTGAAAAACACTAGACTCTCTCTATGTTTCTCTCTCTCCCCCTCTCTCTGTATCTCTCTGTCTCTGCCCCGGCCGCTTCTCCATCTCCCACTGTTATCCTTACCTCCTCAGGCCAGGCAAGGAGTGACTGGGAGGTGAGGGTGAGGGGTATGGCCAGCCAGTGGTAAGATCACCCAACAGGGAGCCACAGCAGAGGGCCCAAAGAGCTGCATCTGGCTCCAGAGCCACAGGTTGCTGACACCCGCACTAGACCTATGTAACAGGCATAAAACAGCACTGCATTTGTAACTTGTTAGTCAGTCAACAATTCTAAATATCAACTCACATTTACTCATCCCTGTTTCTCCACAGACTATGAAGAGTGAATGATAATTGTCTTTCCCATTAACAGATGAAGTTCAGGGAGCCATGAAAAGAAACTAAGTGAATCTACCAATTATTGGCTTTAATTTGTCCCAATTTTAAAAAGTAAGGGGTATCATTCACTGGCCTACTGAGATACAAGAGGGACTAGTGATTATGGCAACTGCATGTGTGCTGCTCACTACCAATTCAGAAATGTCTTACTGGTACTTTGGCTGGCACTGGAAAGGTAGTGGAGAAGAATCTAGACCATGCATTAATTTGTGCCTTTTATAAATAACCAATGAATTAATGAAAACAATTCTTTTGGAATCTGGAGAATCCTTATTATCTTCCTACATAGACACAAACACATCCAACCCCAACTGAGGGTCAGGGGCCAAGATCAACAAAGGAGGAAAATCCTAGCTTAAGGATTTAGAACACAAAATACACTTTATTAATCTTTATGTCCTGTTAACCAAGGCACTCAGAAGCTGGGAAAGGAAAACTTGACAGAGCACCTGACAGAAACCACTTTGCAAAACCAACTATAAGATAAGAAAAGGAGGAGGAAGATGACAAAAATATTTTCAGTTGCAGAGAGTTTTCCTCTATTTGGAAAATTTCATTCCCCAACAGCTCTCCACTTTTTACTCTTTCAAATTAGCATTAAAACTGTTTGGGGGTGAGGTAGAAATACATATGATTGCCTTGAAAAGTGCTTCAATTAAGTTACGTATTTGGTATAATCCTTTCTTCTGATTTTAAGTTTAAATTGTATCAAACTCTATTCCATACCATTCATTTGTTTTGACCCTTTTTCTTGTTCCTTTTTTGCCTACCAAAAATGTTATGGCCACTGTAATCACAAAGATGTATTTGAATACATTTTACATAACACATGTAATATTCATGTAACTGTTGTTAATTAATATTGTGTAACTAAGTTGTTCATTAATAGACGTTTGCAAAACCTGAGTGTATTAACTCTTTTCAGACATGAGTGATGGGTGTAAGAGGAATAATTCTTCCTCTTGAAATGGAACACTGAAAAGGACGCAATATATTTCTTCATTTAATCTTAAAACAGTCTTCCATGACCCTAAATCATTCAAACATATTGACTACAACTCCCAGAGTTCCCAGTGTGACCAAAGGTAGAGGTTTATGAAAATTGCAGTCATAAAAAATCTGGAGAGTGCTAGTTGAGAACTGCTTTGTGTTTAAGGCATGTTTATTTACTTGTTGCTTGTATCCTATGACTTCTTATTGATATTGTTTCCTGATTGCTTATTTGTACCCTATGACTATCATTACGTGTTGCACCTTATCGTTCTTGACAAATGTATCTTGTATTTTTATGTATACTGAGAGCATATGCAGCAAAGACAAATTCCTTGGGTGTCCAATCACACTTGGCCAATAAAGAATTCTATTCTATTCTATTCAGCCCAGATTCTCAGGATATTTTAGTGTTAGGACAATCTTTCCAGTGAATCAAACATTCTACTTTGCCCCATCAGATCTGGATATATATTCCATTTTGAATTTATCTTCACTTACCTTAAAAGATGCAGAAGATAAGAGGATATGGAATCATTCCAAAATCAGTAGGGAATGATGGAACAATGGGTATATTGTGGCTGGTAGTTGTAAGTAAATTGCCATCAAGGATTTGGAAGTCTGAATTTTATTCTCAGCTAGCACAGCAAAGCAAGAAATTGATCTTTTCTGTTTTAATATTAATATGGTATACTTACCTATGTAACACAAGTCATAAGCAAGGAATGCACAAGTCTTTCTGATGCTGTAACTAACCACACTTGACCCTGAAGCAAGAAGTGAGATTAAATCTGCCAAGCAAGGGGAAACAGAAAGCAGGGTCATCTTATTGCAACAAACTCAATGTTTAGCCAGGAACAAATAAAATGTCCAGCTCCCTTCTTAATGGGGCAGATTAGGAAAACACAAAAACCAAGTATCAGCTTCAAGGTTGGGTTCAAGTAATTACCTCATTTAGTGATGTAAAACTGGAGAATATATGATTAATTACATACTATGCATGTTCTTTCTTTTTCTATATAATTCTCAATGGCTTAAGGTTGGGGCTCACTTTGAGGTCCAGTGATTTACTTCATAGGTATCTTTTAGAGAAACAAAAAGCCAGTTTAGTCTAGTAGTTAAGGCACCAGGCTAAAAACCAGGAGTCTGTGAGTTCTAGTTTCACTTTAGGCATGAAAACTGACTGGGTGACTTTGTGCCAATCATCAGGAGACTGTGAGTTCTAGTCCTGCTTAAGCATAAAAGCCAGCTGGGTGACCTTGGGTCAGTCAATCTCTTTCAGTTCACTCATTTCACAGCATTGTTATGGGGGGAAATGCAAGGGGAAGGTATAAAGGCAGGATACAAATAAATAAATAAATCTTAATAAAGAAAATCAACTCAAAAGAAACTCAGTTCTCCATTATTCTGATTCTCATTTTAGGGAGCAGGTTCTGAATGAAGGAACCAATAAACTCTGAATCCAACCTCTTGAATGGGACATGAGGAGAGTACGATCTTAATGGAAAGTCACAATCTCCAATTGCAATAGGAGGCTCTACCTGTCAGCAACATGCTTGTAACTATTCTTGACAAGTTCCAATTGTTTTTTTTTATTAGTAATTGTACTGCCTATAGCTCTTGAGTAAAAAAAAGAAGAAGCCTCAGGAATCGGAAAGAGAGGCAACTTAGCCAGTTAATATAGCAACAAACATATTAGCGTAAAATCACATTTGTCTGAAAGTGTCTTTCATCATATGCATTACCTGAGTTACCTGAGGGAATGCCTTTTTCCAAGAATATCTATCCAACCAATTTGATCTATAGATTCAGTGTGTTGCAAATCCCGTCAGGGCCCAATCCTGTTGGACTTTCATAAGGCTTTAAAAACTTGACTGTGTTCCTGTGCCTGGAGCAGTTAAGGGCCCATTTCTCTGCTTTGTTGTTGACTGGCTAAATATCCTGGCTGTTCTATATATTTATTATGGATGTTTTTATTGTTTTAAAATGTTTTTTCTTGTTTCAATTGTTTTTATGCTTTTTAGAATTTTAAGCCGCCCAGAGTCATTGATTGAGATGGCTGATTCTAGAAATTGAGTAAATAAATAAATAAAAATTAACTTGTTATTCATCTGAGTAGGTATAGCCTTGTTATTAAAGGCAACTACTGTTCCTGAGTTCAATAACAGAGAATATATATCAGAACCAGTTTGACAGCATAAAACAATATTTATGAAACAAAGTGTTAAAAACCAGTTATTTATGTAGTTACTTACCAAGCATATCTAAATTATATTAAAGTAGCCAAAATATCTTTAATATCCCCAAGGCATGTCACAAGTTTTGAGTACCCCTAATGTTTGGAAATTGAAAACTGAAAAATTTGACCTGCCTATTAAGCAGGATAAAGTGATGGTTCCTTGCGTCATATGTCAGATCATTATTTGTTGCCTGCTGAGTCCCTTCTAAATTTGTGAAAGGGAGGCTTTCTCATTTCCCAAAGGAAATGGAACAATGCGCTGCGGCCATCTCACCTCAGTTGATTCATCCCAGCCATCTCATCATGGTTGACTCACCCAGTTGACTTGCCGTGGCCAATTCATCATAGGACAATTCACTCCGGGACAATTCAACATGAGTTAATTAAAGAGAGGGGACAATTAGAATTGTAGCTCAACCAGCCTTGAGGACTTCTAACTTGAGAAGGTCCAAACCTAAAGCAGAACAAGCTCCACTGCAACTCACCTACTCCTCTCTTGAGGTATTTCCTGCATTGAACTGTCCCGTGGCAAATTGGTCATGGCAAATTGTCCCGCGGTGACAATTGGCTGGGGTAAGTTGGCCAGAGGGGGAATTGTCCTAGATCCTTTTCAAAACTATCATGCTTGGTATATTTGAATCACTTAATAGCAATATGACCCTTTATTCCAAGGGTATATCACTTCATAGCTAATTTAGTGAGAGATTTAGAGGAGAGGCAAGTGCATACTGTCCTGATGTGCTGCAACAAAGACATAAACTTTTGGTTTATGGTAGACTTTTATGTGATTTTGATAATTTAATGCTAAAATTCAATTCTAAGAGTCCAAGACATTAGGAACAACTCAGCCTGGCAAACTAGCTCATGGTGCAATACATTAGATTATCCTCTCTTTTTTAAAGCAATTAAGCAATCAAAGCTAATTCATCCCCTCCCACATCTCTTAACTACAATAAAACCTTCTACATAGTCTTGCAGTGTGCTTACTTTGCATAATGTGTACATTTTTTTGTTATGTCATTAAAGGTAGTTTCTGCATAAAACTGACCTAGCTATCCCATCATACTTGTCCAGAAACCAGTCAGGGAGCAAGGCAATAGGATCAGATTAGCAATGGCAGGATTAGCAACTATGACAGCTATAGCTCATTACTGTGTTTAAACAAATTACAGTATCATTTGAGTAATGGCATTAGCAATTGATTGATCTGCACCAGATTTTGGTGCTGAAATAAGGCACTGGTAATCTATTCAGCAATCTTTGGTATTGGAAATAAGGTCAGCTGCATAATCAAATTGACAAGCAAAAAATGAGGTGATTTTCCTTGCAATGGGGACAAGAAGTTGTTGAAATTATTGTCAGGCTCCTTGAAGTGAAAAGCAAGATTTTGATGGAGATTTGAAAGAAGATGTATTGACAGGATAAAGGATAATATTATGGAAATTTCAACAACTGGACTACTTTCATTTTAGAACCCAATTTATCTTTCACTTCATTAAGGTAGGAATTTCTTTCTTTCAGCCCTTCTCTCAACTGGCAGGTTGCCTGTTTCTCAGACAACGGAGGAACATGCAGGTGTTTTTCCCAAACATCTGTTGAATTATATTGGATGGAACAGGCTGGAAACAGGTAAATGCAACTGCCTTCACTTACAAAAAGCAACTGGGTATATAAAACCAATCATTTGTTATTGCATTGTTTTACAAAATGTTATATTATATATTTGATATTTTAATCTTGTTACAGTGGAACCTCGGTTCACGACCATAACCCGTTCCAGGACCTTGGTCAGCATCTGATTTGGCCGCGAATGGAAGCAAGACTGACTGCGCATGCACAGACACACAAAAAAATTAGTGCCAAAGGGGAAATTGCCGGGGGAGGGAAAATCACTGCAGCTGTGCTTGATCGTGAACTGAAGATATGTTTGTGAACAGAGGCAAACTATTAGCGGATTTTTTTGTTCGGGAACTGATTTGTTCGTGGACTGAGGTATTTGTGAACCAAGGTTCCACTGTATTTGCTTGGACTGTTGTATTTGGATAAAATATTTTGCTTTCTCAGGGATTTCTTCTTGACTTCAAAACAAGGAAATTTGGAAATATTAAGACTGGGAAACAAATAGGGTATCATTAGGCTTTATTGAGACCTGGCAGGAAGACAAAAAAGATTGTAAAAGAGTGGGTGTTGAAGAAATTCATGAATTGGAACATGGGAGTCATGTTGAAAGTGTTTAGGAAAGAATAAAAGGAAAGAAAAAGATGCCATTATATATATTACAGAGCATCTGAAAAGGAAAGACATTAATGAGACTCAATCTCTGTGTTAAATCACCTTTCAAAGAGGTGCACAATAGTGACAATTGTAAATTTCAGCTTACCCTGATCTCTGCTAGAAAACTAATTCTACAGAGTGAGTGGTTCAACAAAATTACCTTTTCTGATATACATATACTCATAAATACATGGAGGAGCATGAAAGGAAGGGACAATGCAATTGTAAGGATTATATCTCAAAGAGTACATTTCAGAATATTTAATTTTTTGTATGCGACAGCTGTGAATCATTGGAATATATTGCCTTTACTGGGGAGGTCTTGAGAGATTGCATAGCCATCTTCTAAACTGTTTTAGCATATCCTGCATTTTGAGCAGTTTGTTGTACTAGATCAGGGGTGGGTTGTGGATTGTTTTGCTGCCGGTTTGCTCAGGGTTGCGCCTCGTGCACGCAGCAATCAAAAAATGGCAGCACCCATGGAGATACCGAAGAAACCAGCTCCATGATATCATCGCCGAGTTCCTACCGGTTCTAAAGAACCTGTTAGAACCTGTAGGAAACCACCTCTGGACTAGATGAACTGTGAAGTATCCTCTAAATCTATGATTTTATGAAATTAATTAGTCCTTTAAAAAGACCATTCTTCAAATAAATGTTCCTATGATTTAATAGCTCATTTGACTATTACTATGTTTGAGCTCATTGAAATTAATGTACTAGGCAAAGTTAACTTTTTGGTAAAAACTTTCACCAGATTTTTTCCATTGATTTATTAAACACTATATATTTACTGTCAATAAAATACAGATTTACTCTAGGATAATTATTAGATTATCAATTATTGATCATTGTACATCCTCACCATGAAATAAAAATATGCCACCTAAGATTGAATCCTATCAAAACCTCAGCGTTTTCTGTATAACATGAAAACTGCCATTGATTTCATAATTGTGGAAAGGAGGTTCTATGTTTAATTACTGGTGTCATTGAACCTTGAGAGCTGGGAGTCAAAATAATTTTTCCCATGGTTACTGAAACTAAAGGCATAAAAATTGTCAGAGCCCTGTCATTCTAGTTGCTTATTTTAGTCAAAACAATTTAGAAACATTCTTCTCTATATGATGAAAATAACTTTGTTACATTACCAGTATTCGACATGAATGATAGGATGCACAATTTTTGTCAAATTTAATCCCAACAATCAGTTGGACATCTTGGGGCTATCCTTCTATCTACGACTGCAGAATATTTCATATTTTCCTCAATTTGGCTTCAGAATGAACAGATTTTACTTTCCAGCCTTTTCCTGGGCTGCTCCTGGGCTTTCTTGCTGAAACAAGTGGTAGAAGCTTCAGTCAGGGGAACCTTTGCCTACTGGAAGCAGAAGACTGGCTAATCAATCGTGCCCTTGTAATATCATGAGTAGACTACGGCAAAGAGCTCTATAGAGATTGCCCTTGAAGACCACATGGAAACTACAACCCTTTATGCATTATCATTTGGTATGTTTTTTAACACATTACCCACTCTCCTCCAAAAGGTAGCTGTAAAGTAGCTTACAAAAGAGAAAAAGATGCCGTGAAATAATGGGGGGGGGGGGAATCAATTTCAAAAGCAACAAAAAGTC
>JANHFT010001710.1:103646-115080 GCA_032467955.1 Pseudoxenodon macrops
TTCCGGTTTGCCCGTAGGATCGTTTTTCGCGTTTAGGAGGCTTCCCTGAAGCCTCCAAAGGGTGAAAAACAGCTCAACGGGCAAAAAGGAAGTTCCGTTTTTCACCCTCTGGAGGCTTCAGAGAAGCCTCCAGAACCCTCTGGAGGGCAAAAAACAGCCAAATGGGGGTGGGGTGCATGCGCAGTGCAGCATGCGTGGAGGGATTGCATGTTGGCACGCGCACGCATGTGTGCACGCGCCGCCATTTTTGGCGTGCAAGGGGAAAAAGGTTCGCCATCATTGTACTAGATAAACAACAGAAAACTAACTACAGAAGACATCAGTTCAGCACTAGCCTGGATAATTGCCCTATCTTGGTTCTCTTTGAACCAAAAGAAAAAACTGTCAAGATTCTGTTATTACACTTACAGCCATACGGTTTCAGTAGTTATTATAGACTGTGTTTCTGACCGACCTATCTCAAAGCGCTGACATCAATACATGGAACAATTCTATAAACTGTATTTACATGATTTAATGTAATGTAATTCTATTGCTTTTGTCTTCATCTCCACTCTTGCAAGTTATTTTTAAAAAATCTTTTAGTTGAAATCAATTTGGTTAGTCAAATAGATAAATGTTGACTGCACTTTAGGAAATGAAGTCAAGTAACCTTCCATTTTAAGCTAAATTGGTAACTTAGTGAACTCAAACTCAGGCAGGAATACTGTGACTTACATTGAAAGTATGATTACTCTGAATGATCTCAGGGTAGAGAGAATTTGGAATAAAATAAGTGAAGGAACAAATAAAAGTTTGCTGGTATCCAACTTGTTTGCCAAATCAAAGAAAAGATGAACAAAGTCTAGATCTTTCTAAAAAAAAACTAAAGACATTAATTATCCTAAATCTATTTGAAATAACTGAAGACAGAACCACCCCCACCCCCAAAGCGATACAATTACACAACAATTTTCCACAGTGGCCTCCATCTTTTGGAACATCATTCCCTCTTAGATGAGATTGGCCCTTAACTAGCTGGCATTCCAGAAAGACCTGAAAACATGGTTTTGTCTGGCCTGGAGATCAGTAAAATAGGTTATGTGGAGTCTGCAAAGTGGCTGTATTGCAAGGAAAATCATATGCACTTTCCTGCAAATTATGTTTTTTATTGTTTTATTTTGTTGCATTGTGTTTTTTAAATTTTGCATGCTGCTCAGGTAAGATGGCTGGCTATATAAACTTACCAAATAACAATAACCGGGAAGACTATAAGCAGTGACGGCTAACCTTTTTTTCCCTTGCATGTCAAAAATGGGACAGTGCCCATCCTAGGTGTTTGTCTGAACTAATCTGGTCAACCTCTGGCTTATTGTTTATCAGTTCCAATGTTTCCATGACTTTGAAGTTTGGGCTGCTCTGGGGGTGATGCAATGAAGGGGCTTGTGTTCTGAAAGGTTGTTGGGCAATAACTCTTGTGATCAATGGCTTTCGTCCTGTGTTGGATCTTGGGTGAGGGGCTGCTTCTAATTCTATCACTTTTCTTTTGTTAGCTGTCAAACTTTGCTGCAAGCAAAGGATTTTGAAATATCCTGTCTTGAATCGATTTCTGCTTGCAGTGTTTGCTTTGCTTATGAATAGAGACATCTAGATAGCTGGCATCTTCTTTCAATAAGCTCTTTATCTCTTAAGTGCTGGCATCTGCTGTGGGCTATTAAGAAAGACTTGGGGTCTGCTTCCTGCCTCTAAAAATATGTTTCTCCATTTCTCATTTAGGGAAATATAATATTCTGCCTTTTTTAATATTCCTCAAAATATTTCATTCTTGGGGGTGGGGACTTCCCACACCAGGAAGTGGCCATACAGATTTTTCTAGCCCAGATTTGGTAACTCTGTACTTCCAAAATTATTATCAACAATTGATCAACAATTAAAAAACAACAATTGATCAACATGATAAAACTGAACGGAATCATGGCTTACAGGAATGTCTCACCCAGAGCTCCGGATGTTGACTAAGGAATGAAGTAGCTGTTAACTCTCCTTCCAAACTTCATGCAGGGGCAGCTCAAACTGGGATTTTTCTTGCCGCAGCATCTCCATTGCATTGGGATCAGCTGCCCCAGCTGTTAGTGGGGGAAATTCTTTGAAGTTAAACCAGAACTGGAAGCAGACACCATGTGCTTGTTTTAAGATGGGAGGAAATATTTGCTGGGCTATTATAAAGCATTAGGCTACCAATAGAAGCCTTTGATCCGGTTATCATAAACGTTGTGTAGGTGTGTCATATAGTCGTACCCTCTAAAGACTATATTACGTATTATAAGAAAACTAAATGTACTTCTTTTTTTTTGCAATTTCGGGTTCATGTGTTAAAATGTGGGAAGGGGTGATACATCTGTGAATACCACTTTGGCCAACAGAGCTAAGAACTCTGAACTTTAGACTAACCTCATTGACTAAATTCACAAAATATGTTAACCTTAAATATTGTATGCTAGTCTATGGCTCAATGTGGGCTACACACCCAGCCAAGGTGGATTTAGTATACTACGTAGATCTAGGCAATTGCTTGGTAGTGTTGGGCTTCGGGTTTAGTAATCATTGTGTAGGGAACAGATTTCTTGACATTTTGCTGGCAACAGTGGCTGGCATCTTCGGAGACGAAGTGGTCTGCTAAAAAGACCATCAGTGACTGACTGGGCTCCTGTCTTTGTAGTCAGTATCAGTATATTGCAGGCAGTTTTGTTGATTTAACTCTCCCTCGATTAGCTGTTATGCAAGCACATTCTTAAACTATTTTTCCCCGATATAGCTTTCCTAGCCCAAAATAAAGACTGCTTTGTGTAGGTTGCCTATTTGTATTCCGGTTTTTAAAAGCTCACAAATCTAGACCTGAATCTTTGTAGTTCTTTTTAAATAGCTACAGCTATTTTTAAAATGTCGTCTGCTAAATTGGAAGTAGTGTTTAATAAACTAGCTTAAAAAACATTCATCAAGAAAAGGTTTTGTGGACATTGCTGAACAGATTAAACCAAATGAAGTAATTCTGCTAGCTTGGATAAAATATAGTCAAATCTCTCTCACATTGAACTTGATTTCTGGTGAATTCCAGGTAGCTGTATTGGTAATAAAATTGTGTGATTGCTTTTTCCAGCATGTTTTCTTTTAATTTTCTATTGATCTCAATCAGGGCTCCCCAACCCACAGTCCATGGACTGGCACCAGGCTTCTGCATGCCAGAAACCGGGACACGCAAACCAGAGGTGGGTTCCTACCGGTTCGGACCGGTTCTACCGAATAGGTAGTAGGTTGCTGGTGATGTCACGGAGCACACCCACGCGGTGCGGGAGGCAGTGAACTGGTGGCGAGGTAAGTTAGAACCCACCCCTGACGCAAATAAGCGAAACCCCATCCACATGATGTAGACAGCACGTGAAACCACCGTTTCCTCCAGTCCATGGAAAAATCTCTCTCCATGGAACTGGTCCCTGATGCCCAAAAGATTGGGGGGGGGGCGCTGATCTAAATAACTGATGGTATCCTGTCCAAGTATTAGCCAAATCAAAACCTGTTTAGCTTTTTTTTAGGTTAGCTAAATTAAACCTGAGACTAAATCCTCAATACTCAGGCATTGTTAAAGGTATCCGGAATGCTAATTATTATTATTTAATGCGATCACATGACAATTTGGGTTGCTGGAAATAGAATCCAGTGTAAATAGGAAAATAGTTTTATTATTGGAGAATGGGGTTATTTTCTGATACATAGTTTCCTAATCTCCACCATGTCTATGTCAGCCTGTGGACTAATTGTGTCCTCATCATAATGTGGATGTTGATTATTCACAAAGCAAGTTTTGGAAAAACATATCTGCACTTTTGCTGCGTGATGTCAGCTGTAGAAAGAAGGAAGCTTTGAAATGACCTGAGGAATCTTTATTAGGGAAACAAACACACTAGATCCCTATTGCTATTATTCCTAGGTTATTCTAGTAATCAACCTGTTTTGTGCACATTTTTGTGATCATGAACTAAACATTCTAGAGTCCATTTACTGCTCATGAATTAGCTGAATATCAAGAGACTGCTAAAAATTTCTAATTGCCACTTAATCCCAACATAGCTTTTAGAATTTCAATGATTGATGTAATGCAATTCCAATTATAACTGGTTTTGTTGACATTCTTTGTAGAAAACCACTTGTGTGTAGTAGTTACTGATCTCTAGAGATCACATTTGGAAGTCACAGGGGGGTGTAAGGAGAAGGAGGGAAGTAAATTCTTTTGTTTTCATTAATGGAAGAAGTTCTAACAATCAAAGAGAAGCTTGATTTCATCCTGATCATACTCTGGCATTCAAAGAATTAAGGTGTACTTTGCAATGAATTAACATTTTTAGGAAAAAGGTCTGAAAGTCTTAGATAACTATACACATAAGAGATCAGAGATCAGAGACACTGAGGTTATGGACAAGGATTCTCTTGGTAAAGCATCATTTTAATGTTTTGGCCAACTATGAGTGGACTCATCTGTCTTTGCAGTTTGGCTGCCAGTGGGAGTAGAAGGGCAGAAGGCACTGATTGGTGCAGGGGAGTTCCACCTCTGGGCTACCTCCAAAATTTGAATGCCACTGTTGGCTCAGATACCATAACTTGGGACAAAAACATGTTTTCACACTTTTTAAATGAACATAGAAAGAGAGAGAAAGAGATGGATTTCCCAGAAATCTATCACGGACTTATTAAAAAATAGTTATTTTATGTGCTAGAGAAAATGAAATGCCAGACTAGATTCATTTGCATTTTAAAAAAAGAAACCATAATTGTTTATCCTCTAGATTAGTTTCTTTCTGTGTATATTTTAATTTTCCGCAGTGTATTTTTAGTTTAACGCACTCATGCAGTTAATAGAAAGAATTCCAGGTGATCAATTGTCAACCTGAACTTCATTAAGAATGTTGATTATAATAGTAAAATCCACTACAAACTAAATTTAAAGAAAGAGAAAAGAGTTACTGAACAATTTCCAAAGGGATTAAAAAGTGTGATTTGTTAATTTAGTGTCCTTTAAAAGTCTCCTTTGCAGTTGCGAGCAAGATTACTAATCTCATAGATTTCCTGTGCTGAAACCAGAGGTGGGTTTCAGCAGGTTCTGACTAGTTCTGGAGAACAGGTAGTGGAAATTTTGAGTAGTTCTGGAGAACTGATAGTGGAAATTTTGAGAACGGGTGAATACCACCTCTGACCCCATCTATTCTCTGCCTCCCAAGTCCCAGCAGATCAGAAGGAAATGGGGATTTTGCAGTAACCTTCCCCTGGGAATGGGGATGGAATGGAGATTTTACAGTATCCTTCCCCTGCCACGTCCACTAAGCCACGCCCACCGAGTCACACCACACCCTCCAAGCCACGCCCACAGAAACGGTAGTTAAATTTTTTGAAACCCACCACTGGCTGCAACCCACAGAAAACTCCTGACCATATAATCTCTTTGTAAGGAGCAGCTATCCAAAACATATGTGAACAATCTCCTTTCTTCTCTTATCAGGAGAGATCTCAAGGAACAGGTCTACACCAATTCCTTGGTTTTTGCCATACTCATCAGCTCTGCTTTCTATAGATATAGAAATATTTCAAATCAAAATTTAAATTTTGTGAAGTTATGAAATCCAGAAGTCCTTTAAAAATTATTTTAGATTTAGTCATAGCAGGACAAGAAAACAAAATACAGTAAGTCTAATAGGGTGAGAAAACGTCATTTGTTGTAACACCTCATGACAACAAAATAGCAAGAATCTTTACTTGTCTGTTAGTCAGTCAGTCAGTCAGATTGTGATTAATTAAAAGTCTCCCAGTGAATTTCACAATTAAAACTGCATCTCATCCTGCATTCTTAGTCCAAGTATAATTCAAAGGAAACAAAAGAAAATGAAGAAAATAAGCTTAAATTTCAACAGTTTAAAACAATAAGAATTAATAGCATATAATTTTACTGGCTTAACCAGCAAGATATCACAATGGCATTCCTGAAATATCCATTTTTTTTACTGCATTTTGAAAGAAGAGAAAACAAAAAGATCCTGGCTACTTAAGAAAAATTGCTTAGTAATCCCACTGAAAAGAAAATAATTTTGAGAAGAAATTCTTGAGTATATGGAGAGACTGGCCACCACCACCATGAGTACTTCCTAGAGACATGCTGGAAACAAGGAAAACCAAACGTAAACATAAGAATCAAAGAGGCACCAGAGCCTGAATGGGTGGTCAACATGTCCAGCCATCCTCTATCCACTGCAGAACATAGCATTCTACAGAAAGGCCTCAAAACCTAGCACTGATGATGTTATCTACTTTGGGTCATGAAACGTCTGGAAGAAATCAACAAGCCCTTATTTCAACCCCAAGCTTTCTCCTTTAAAGGTGCAATCAGACAATTGATTTGCTACCTAATAAATCAAGTAGGAGATATCAAAAGAATCTTACTCCCACATCTGAGGATTACCATACAGAAAATAACAACTGCCAAACATTTCCATCGTGCCAAACCTATTGCAACAGTATCATTCAAAAAGCAGATTAGTTGAACCCTCCCATGACGCCAGCTGATCTTTATCATGCCAGAAGGGATCCTTGTTTTTCTGTTGTTCCCTGGTTGGAAGCTTTGCAACCTGATACAAAAATTGGGGTAGGTGGGTGGGAGGTGTTTTCCTTGAAGAACATTGTAACAGAAATTTCAGCTGTTATATCACTCTGCAAACCTTTAGAATGTACTGTGAGAAACAGCCTGGCCACCTACGGTTCATGTGTCTTCTAGAAAGGAAAATGCTAGGAGCACAAATTAGGCTTTGGGGCTTGGCAAAGGTCTTCCTTTTCTTTGAAATGTGTGATACTGACTCATCTATGAAAGGTAGCATCAGCATATGCCACAAGGGAACAGGAAGCTAGAGAAGAACATTTAATTGCATTGTATTTCCATAATTTCAGAATAAGCATACGTTCAGTAATTATCTATCACATAAGTAGGGGGGATAACATCATTTAATAGCCCTGTTTATTGTTTTAATACTTATGCTATAGTACATGAAGGTATGAAGGATTCTAATATACAGGTCAATGAACACTGTTCTATTCATAATTATTCAATTGTAGGCGATTTCCAATCCTGTTCTCTACAGGATTGCTACACAGGATTACTACATAGAAAGTAGAATCATATATTTGAAAGGGCTTATGTGCCACAAGGTACAGCCTTCTCAGATACTTTAAAGAGTTGCAGGCAGAGGCTATCATTCCACCTTTTCTCCTTGAAGCACATTTAAGGCACTGAATGTGAAGTACTGCACAGTCCTTCTTGCAACATACAGAAAAGAGAAATATCAATTTGTCTTTTCAATCTGTATAGTCGCTCATAGTAACTATCTTCTCTGCAGATAGTCATTGTTTTTCAGCTGCCTTGTTTAAAAACCAGTTATAAAAATCCAACGATACATAACTTTTGAGAGGCAAGTCTGTCCGGCATCAGTTACCCTTTTACTCCTGTGCCCTCCAGAGTCCTGAAACTGCTAAAGATAATAGTGATTGTGTGTGAGGGGGGGAGGTGTCTCTCTGTGTGTAGCATTGAGTCAGTATTGATGCCTGGCAATTGTTTGGACAAGTCCTTGCAGTTTTCTTGGTAAGATTTCAGAAGTGGTTTTCCATTTCCCGTTTTCTAGGGCAGAGAGTGAGTGACTGACCCAAGACCACCCAGCTGACTTTGTGCCTAATGGGGGACTGAAATCATAGTCTTTCTAGCTTAGTGCCTTAGCCATTACACCAAACTGATTCTCAGTGGTTATTTACATAACCCCAAAATGTGTATGTTATTTGCATTTGTACAATTACAGGTAGTCCTTGACTTAGGGCCATTCAGCAACTGAAATTACAATGGTGCTAAACTTGGAACTAGTGACCCTGCCTGAAGTTATAGTCACTGCAGGGCCCCTGTAGTCATGTGAATAAAATGTGTGTGCTTAGCAATCCATCCACCCTTACAACCAATTGCAGAGATCTAACAGTGTCCCCACCACCTATTAACTCTATCCTCTCCTGATAGGTCCCTGCAGGCCTTGTGCCTGCTTCCCAATGCTCTGGGTCCTACATCTCCCTGTCCACCTCCCATCACTGATTGGTTACTTACCTTTTTTGGTAGATCTTTGGGATGCAAAGTGCCATGTGACCTTTCTGTGCAGCAGAGGCCACATGATGCCATCTCAAAAGCAGTTGCCATTTTGGGAGCAGTTGCAATGAATTGTGGTTGCTCCAAAATGGCACCTGCATTCAGGAGGCTAAGGGATGGAGCAGCTGGTTCTCCTTCTTCAGCGCAATCTCTGGAGATCACATTTGAGAAGAAAGTATAGCCAATCTGCCCCTTGGCCTCCCTATATAGTGGAAGCCATGTGGCACCATCTTGAAAGCTTAGTGACCAAAAGGGGGAAAGCAGAGATTGGAGTCAATAAACAAAATGACCATGTTGGCACCTCATTTAATTGCTATGGCGATTTTCGAGCATGATGGACAGGTTCCATTATGGTTGTAAGTTGAGGACTACCTGTATTGCCATGTTTATTGTCATCAACAATAAAGTTATTTGGTACTAAGCATCACTGAAAACAATTTATAAGGGAAATATTAAGTAGATAATTTATCCAAATTTATCCAAGGAAGGGAGAAATTTTTCAATCATTTCCTAAGAGCCCAATTTTTTATTAATATTAATATTAGTGGTAGTACCAACTGCTGATGAAAATTAATAGGAAGATTTACCTTATAGTATCTTTTCTTATGTTTTAATTGTACCATACAGAAGCTGCCAGGCTTCAGAGAAATAACTCTGCAACAAAAGAGAGAATATTCACCCATGTCTCCAGACCGTCTCTTAACTAAGTTGGAGAATTTATCTGAAATTCTCTTCTTTTGGGGAAAAAACATCAAAAACTAAAACCAATTATCATGGATCAAATTGGATGAGACTTGATTTGAAAACAAAGCAATACAAGATATTTTTTCTGTTTCTATTTCTGAAAGCCAAAAAATCATGCCTTTTGCGGTTGTGTTATATCCAGTTGTAAATAACTCTGATCTGCTGTTGACATTGTCAAGTTTTAATAATTATATCTGTGCTGCAAAGAACAGGGATGAAGACAGCAAGATTTATTCCAGTTCTTTCTACCCTTACTTAATTTTTTATTAAGTTTGGCTGCTTGGCATTCTCTACAGTGTTTATTCTTGATGGTGGACTGAAATATTTAGAAGAAATATATAAAGCCAACATAATGAGCTGTTAAAACTTTCTAATAACAAATAGATTCAGATGGAAGGCTGGGACTCCTATTACACATCTCTTGGAAGCATAAATAGTCCAGGACATGAGACGACAAGGCTGGCATCATTGCATTGTGGAACCTGTAACTCAACTGAATCATTAAACATATCTGAGTGCAAAGAATTCCCAAGGGACGTGTGACTCCAAAAAGATTGGCAGTGTCCTCAGACCTACATCTCATCCAGCTAATGCAAAAGTGCCATCTATCAAAATTAAACAACAGTGAACATTGGCTAGGCAGTTGGTATGGAAGGGCAGACATAGGCAGCATTTTTTGAGTCAAGGAATATATCTGGACTTTTGAAGGTTGTCCCGGACACCCTCACTGATTGCCAGAATGGGTGTGGGGCTCAGTCTTATTTGGAGATGGCCACTTATAAAGCATTCATTTACCAGAAACCAAATTAGCAAAGGTGTTCCCTTTAAGCTCACAGAATGTCTTTCTGATCTGAACCAGTGAGGCATACAGTATGGCCAAAGAAAGCATTGGTCTGTAGATACCCACCATTTATATTTTCTAAGAGAAACAGAAAACATGCCAGCACCTCTTTGTCTCTCTATATTTTCTATATCAGGGGTGTCAAACTCACATCGTCACGTTGTCATCATGCTGTGAGTTGACCATGCCCAGTCAGTCACATGACATCTGCCCAACCATGTCCAGCCAGTCTTTGGGAAAAACTGAGTTGTTAAATTACTTGGAGCCCACCACTGATAGGTTCCCTTGCTTTAGAATCAGACTCCATCTCCATTCCACCTCCAAAAATTTCAGAATACCTAAGCAAAGTAGGAGCCTAGGCTTTTAATGACTAACATGTTTGTAGTAGACATCAAAGCATGTTCCATTATTTGTTTCCTTTACACTTAAAGATCTTTATATAACAAGAAAAGAACAGGGAACGGATAGAAAATGTTTAACTTCACATGATGGCTTGACATGACCATTAATGTAAATAGGTCATAAAACAATAATTATTTACACAAATTACTATGTCAGTACAAGCAACATCTTCTGTTAATACAGCGCAAAGAGTTGGAACAGATGCAGGCAATGTGACCATTTATTTAAGAGCAGCTGTACAAAAAGTTTATATAAAAAGGAGCTGAGACCCAATTCCTTCTGGTAACCATGGAGCATAAAATAAAACTTGGCTTCATGTCAAATGTGCATAGATTATGTCATATTTGCATCTGATTACCTGCAGCTTCCAAGTGTGCGTAGGTAAATTTCAGCTTACTGTAAGCTTATGCCATATTTGCATCTGTTTACCTGCAGTTTTCAAAGTGAGTCTTTTGTTACAAAACAGGAGATGCATTGTTATCCCATCAAGCTGAAAGGGTTGCCAAAGCTGACATCTAAGCTTGCCAGAAACAGGAGCATGCCCAGCCCAGGCCTACTTCCTGCTGAGGCTTTCTGCTATTCCTTGGAACTTCATAGTAGTCCTACTGTTCTTTTCTGCTGCTTATTTTTTATCCTTCTTGAAGAAGTAAGGAAGCAGCTCTGAAGTTGAGAAGATGAATCAAAACCTTCATAGACCCTGAAGTTGACTTCTGCTTCCGATTCTCTCAGTTCTCTTGGCACTGATACAAAAGTACAGGTAGCCCTCAACTTACAACAGTTCATTTAGTGACCGTTCAAAGTTACAACGGCCCCTGGAAAAAGTGACTTATGACCATTTTTCACTCTTGCCACCGTTGCAGCATTCCCATGATCCTGTGATCAGAATTCAGATGCTTGGCAACTGGTTCATATTTATGACAGTTGCAATGTCCCAGGGTCATGTAATCACCTTTTTCAACCTTCTGACAAGCAAAGTCAATGGGGAAGCAGATTCACTTAGCAACCATGTTACTAACTTAACAACTGGAATAATTTACTTAACCACTGTGGCAAGAAAAGTTGTAAAATGGGGCAAAACTCACTTAACAAACATTTCATTTAGCAACATAAATTTTGGGCTCAATTGTGTTCGTAACTCGAGGACTATCTGTAGTTAACTTTGGCTTTTTCTGAGATATTTTTTTTCTCTAACTATCCAGTCTAGCAATGGAGCTTGGATTTCCATGGAGTCATGGAAGCTAATCCTGCTTCAT